>VYZP01030403.1:114892-146458 GCA_013400635.1 Hypocryptadius cinnamomeus
AAAAAAAAGAAAAAAAGAAACAAGAAGACCAGATGTAACTTCCTGATTGGTTAGTGGTTATGGGTTTGGGGATTTTGCTGGACACTTTGGAGATATGAAACTGCAGCATTTGTAAGACTGGATTTCTCCTTTCAAATTTCCATGCTCTCACGTGCTAATCTGTTTCCCCCCTTGAAATTTCAAGCATGGCCTGTTTAAAAGCTGCCCTGAGCTGAATGTTTTTATCATGTCTTTCTGGGTTGTGATGATTCTTTTGAAGATGCTTCTTTTCCACCTGCCTCATGGTTAGAAATCCCCAAGTCCCTTAAGGAAATCTTATACTCTTATGGGAAGCTGTACCCAGCTTCTTTGAAATCTGTTTGGTTCTGAGGCTGTAGAAGCAGTTTGCTGGTGTGCAGGCAGCTGTGTGTTTGGTAGAGCAGTGTCTTACAGGCCTGATGGGAATACAGGCTTTCCCTTTTCATTCAGCTCCCTTCCACTCAGTCACTCAGAAACTTTCTTCCCCCTGCACCTCAAGATACCAGTGTGGTATTTTGGTCATTGTGCCAGGGCTGCTAGCAGTACCTGGATTTTATTTGCCATCAGTGGATTCCAGAGTTAGCAGCTGTATTTATGTGACCAGTGGCATCAGGGAAGCAGGCAACAGCTGCATAAGAAATAAGAGGGGTGAGAGGTCTCGAAGACATGATTCAAGAGGAAGCATTGCAGGAATGCAAACTGACAAGTCAAGAGAAGACGTACATCCTTGCACATCTGAAAGAGTGGATGCTTTCCATTCCTCCTGATGGCATGATAAGAAGTCAGGGGATTAAACTGTAGGCAGGGACACTGAAGTTTGGCACAAGGAAGAACTTTCTATAGCCGTGAGAGGAACAGTGTAGGCAGCTGGGCTGTCTGTAAAGAGTGTATTTTATCACTGAAAGGTTTTAAGATCAGGATGAGCAAGCCTCAGATGAGGTGTAGGTGACCTAGTTCTCAACATCATTTCACCAGAAAAATCTGAGAGATGAACAATCAGAAGACAGTGATCACATCACAAAGAGAAAACTGAGGTTGTGATTAGGCTGAAAGGAAAGAAGACGTGCCTTTAGGCTTTGGACAAAAATTTGGTGTTGTTGAAGAGTCAGAACTTTGGAAATTAAGCCATGCTGGGAGAGCATAGCAAAGTCTAGGTGGCAATGCTATCCAATTTCACACAACCTGGGAGCAGACCAACCCTCATTCCAGGCTGGCAGCCAACTGCCTGGGTGGATGAGCCACTTAGCTCACAGGACACCAGGGAAGAGAGCTGATTGCTGCTCTGAAGCCCATGGTGTATCCCACTTGTGTTTTGTCCTGTCAAGGTTTGTTCCAGGCTGATTTAGCAATGGTATTCCCCAATTTAATACTCTCACTAAAGCTACATGCTGCTCCCACTCCAACTGGAGGCACAAATGGCAAAGATCATGGGCTGAGATGAGAACAATTTGCTGGAAACAGCAGAGAGATAAGAAAATGAATGGTAACAACAACAATATTAATTTTAAAAGTGTACAAAAGGAAGAGAGTGATTCACATGCCAATATGCTCATAAGAGAGCCATTTTCTGCACAGGCAGATAGTGATAGAACAATGCTAGTTGCTTTAAACTAAAAGAGAAGAGATTTAGATTAGATCTTAATATGAAATTCTTTACTATGAGGACAATGAGGCGCTGGCACAGGTTGCCCAGAGAAGCTGTGAATGCCCCATCCTTGAAAGTGTTCCTGGGCATGTTGGATAGGGCTTGGAGCCAGCTGGTCTTGTGGAAGGTGTCCCTACCCATAGCAGGGGGGTTGGAACTGGATGGTCTTTAAACTCCCTTCTAACCCAAACCATGCTGTGATTCTATGATTCTATGAAAATAATATCTTTGGTTAACCCTGACTTATGGCTGTCTAACAACATGAAATAATGGTATGAGAAGCCACCAGAACCTGCAGATTGTAAGAGGGGTGATGTACATGCAGCTGACCGTGTCTGATCAGTAGCTGCACTGACTAGATAGCAGCAGGAAAAATGGCAGGAAAGAGAAACATTGCTGATAACAAAGGCAGGGTACCAGCTTAATCACTGCCTTGTCTGGGGGAGAGGGACTGGATAAAGAAGCAGAACCCAGGAAGAAAAAAAGAGGCAAAACCAAAATATGAGGTAAAGGAAGTGACACAGCCAGGACTGATCTGGGGCCTTTGCTTAGCTGCATGCTTAATTATGGCAACATGACAAATGAGCAACTGTGGTGGGTTCAGTGTTGGCCAATTGCTAGTGTACTTACTAGAATGCATTTACTCATTTCTTATTGTGGGATAGGACTGGGAGAAAGGTAAAAGGTTTAAAATTTTAAAAGGGTATAAAGAAAAGTTTATAAGTAGCAGTTAAAGAAAGAGTAATAAGAATTAGAACAAAACTTTTAGGACAGTTTTCTTCTCCTTACAACTTTTCCTTTCCTAATGACGATGTAAAGAAACAATGCCTAAAGTTTCAGTTAGTTTACTACTTTTAGAATGGTCTTTCTTCAGTTTACTTAGGGACAGAAGTCTCTTTTGTTAGTGTCATGGAGACTTCTCCACAAGAAAACAGTTCTTTTGTGGCTCTTAATTTTCATGAATAGCAAGCAGCTGCCCAGGAAGATTTGTAATTATGAAATCCTTCCCATTTTCTATAAGCTTTTCTTACAGCTGTATTTATGGGGTGTTTAAACTTATGGGGTATTGGTTTAGTGTTTAAAGGTAAAACTTCTCATTATCTATCTCTGAAATAATTTTCATCTTTAGGAACAGAGATCTTCTTCTCTTTCTTGGGGTTACAGGACCTTCATTACTCTTCTCTCTTTCTTTGTTCAAACATCTCATAGTATTACACTTAGTTTAATATTTGCTTACTTTAGCATGGAGGTCTTTGTTTGAGATCTATAATTTGAACACTTTTATTTCCTTATACCTTCTAGCGTTGTAGGGAAAAAGAGTCTTTCTTCCTATTTTTACGAGAGTATTTTACCTTAAAACTAAAGGCATTTCTTCATCCTTCTTGTCTGGGACTTGACTTCTTCTTTACTGACTTCAGTGTTTTTATGTTGTTCTTCTACTTGCCTAGATTTTATTATTTTCTGTCACTCAAAGAAGATTGAAGCACTAAAAAAAGTTAATGTCTCACCAGGGCCTACAGATAGTCACTTAACCCTAGCCAGGCTCAATACCTTACAGATCAAAGTTACAACTAAAGAAAAGTAACAAAGATCTTAGTAACTAAACTAAAACTCAGCAGTAACACACTAAAGAAAGAAACTAATAACTTCTCCTCTCCCTTTACTCAGCAACTAATAAGAATAACTCAGCAAATGCCCACAGCAGAGGCTGCCCAGTCTAACCTAACCAAAACAAGGGCTGGGCCGGCCATGTTACTTCTTTACCAACCAGAAAAAAAAAAAGAAAAAATTCACAGGTTTCTTCCATCTTTAACATGTATTTCTCACAAAAGCATATACAACTTTTTAGTAGTTCAAACAGATTGTCAGTTACACAAAAATTTTACATGACTTCCATAAATACCTCCTAAACAAAACCACCACCTCAACGTAGGTGTGAGGCTGTACCTGAAGTCAGCCAGGTCACGAACATCTGCCACGTCCAGCACACCCCCAGCTCCTCAAAGAGTCTGACTCAGCACAGGGCTTTCCTGCAGATGGCTTTGTGTGGCCAAGACCCTGCTGAAGTGAAGTGTCTGCATAAGACACTGCCACAAAAGAAGGGACATGCATTGAATGACATCCATGCCAAAGGCAAAAAATGAAGTTACAACTCAGGATGAAGGCAGGGTGCCTGTGCTGGCGAAACTTCAACTTTATTGAGGTTAGAGCCTTCAAACTTGTCTTCCTGTGTGATTTTCTGTGAGTTGTGTACATCAAGGCATGTTTCAAGATAACCAGAATGTTTTTCAAAGAGAAGGATGTTAAAATTTGGCATGTTCTTATCAACAGGGACAGAAAATGTCTAGAAAACATCGGTAGTGGCACAGCTTGTAATGCCTACAAACTTGTCTTGTTTTGTAGCAATCTTCTAGGTCTGTGCCTCAAGGCATGCTCAAAATAGTCTGCCTGGTTAGTTTTAAGGTAAGAACATTGAAATTAAAGGTAAAAGGCCAAATACTTTTTTAGTTCATTATTGCAGAGGTACATCTTCAGGCATGTTAACACCTTAATGCCCTTTCCAGGTACACATGAAGATGGTGCACATATAGACAGACTTGTCCTGGCCTCTAAAAAAAATGCAATGACTCTCACCAAATTATAGATCCTCAGGTGAGTCTTTGGGATTTATTTTGGAGGTTTTAAGAATCTAGAAAGGGTCTGAGTAATTTTTCTAAAATAGTCGTTATTTGTCCTGAATCTTAACTGATGATTGATGACTTAACAGACAAACCATTGCCCACTGAGCAGATTTTCAGTGCCAAGCAGTACAAAGATTTCTCTTCTCTGACAATGAAAGGTTCACATCCTGCACAGGCCATTCTCCTTCACATGACCCCCATACACATCTCCATGGTCCTTGTACACACTCACAGCAGAGAACCTTCAAGATTAACTCTTTTGTCAAGATTAATTTGGACACACGTCACACTTCAGGGCAAGGGTGAGGTTATCAGCAAGGCTCTAAAAAACTCTAAGTGTTGGTTACTCTTGCTCTCAAAACTTCATTTCCAATCACATCACCTCAAGCCAAAAGGCAAATCTCTCAGTTATCAAGAAAGATGCTTTGTGGGGCATCCCTTTTCTTCAACCAGTGGCTAAAACAGTAGGATCACAGAATGTTTTAGGTTGAAAAGGCCTCTAGGATCATGAGTTCAGTTGTTAGCCTAACACACCAAAGTCCACCACTAAACCATGTCCCCCAGGTGCCACGTCTACACGTCTTTTCACCTTCTGGAACGGTGATTCCACCATTTCCTAAATAAATAAATGGCACTCATCCTGACAGTGAGGCCTGGGGAAGGGGAGCACTCCTAGTGATGAGAGAAACTTTTTAATGTGTTTGTTTTCCAAGCAGTGCTGTGGGCTAAGTCCAGGATAGAACATGGCAGGAACACAAGGATACTGTGGTGCAGGACCTTGCTGTGTTAAACCTCTGAGTAATGTAGCCAGAGAGCGAAGCGAGGACACCTCTCGCAGCTGCATGTCTCTTTGCAGTATTTTTCTCATGAATAAGGCTACCAAGGAGATTTGGAAAACATACTAGGATTCCACAGATAATTGGTTCATCAGCAACTTGGAAAAACATGCATAAGAAGTAAATGCTAGAAGTTAAACTTATCTCCTTGGTCAGGATACGGCTTCTGCCCTGTGCATGTGGCTTACATCTGAAAGATGTCATAGCAGGCAGCAGAGCAGCAGTAAACATCACTATTGTGGCCACTCAATAAAAGTGGGGACCTGCTTATCCAGATAAAGATAGGGCAATCCACAACATCTGTCTTGCTCCCGAGCTGGGCGTTTTTCCTGGACAGAGAATGCTTTCAGAGCTTTGCTTCAAGTAGCTATGTTCTAGATCTGTGAGTTCATCTTGAAATAATATCTGGCAGCCCAAAGCAATGTAACGTTTAGCATGCTTTAAAGGACCACATGGAATAAGTTACACTGGAGTAAAACAAACACCAGTCTCTCACATCCAGTGTTATTGTTAACAACTTACTGGGCTGTGTGTATTTTTCAGCAGCAAGGATGACTCACTAAATAACAGGATAATACCATGGATCACTAGCATGTTGTGGTCTGTGGCCACAGGAAGGCTTTACTTTTATTGTGTACATGTTGGCAGTCTCAGCACACCAGCAGCAAATCCAGAAGTTTATTGCTGTGTCTAGGGCAGAAGCATAAGATCTCCGCTTGGAGCCTTTCCGTAAGCCAAAAAAATAACACGGGATCATTCTCCTATCCTGCTTGCCAGGCTGCAGCAAAAGCAGCGAGCTGGGAATTAGAGGCTGGGAAAGCAGTTGTCACCTTGGATTTGCTTCCTTGCTCCAGTGTGCGGATGTGGCAAACGCTGGTGCTGGGAGGGGGCTCTTTCAAGGAGATGGGATCCCTGTTCCCACACTAAAGCCTGGAGGCGTGGTTGCCTCTTTTAGAAACAGGTGTCAAACCAAGCGGGTTTGGAAGGCTGAGGGGGTTGTAGGGCAGGAGAGACATTCATCCACAAAACCCTAGGCCCCTGCAGAAACCCTGAGGGTGGTGAGGGATGCCTTGGGTGGACATGCACAACCCATCAGGTGCTACATGACTCCTCAGGCTTCTCTGCCTGAGTCTGAAATCGTGCCCAAGTCACTGTGGGCCAGGCCCCATCATCACCTCTACTGAGCTCATGTGCTGGCCCTGGCTTCCTAAGGCTTGTTGAGATGGGAGGTCTCCCTGTAGCCTGGGAGACCTCGGTATCTGCAGGGGTGTAGTAGCCAGAAGGGGACATGGTTGGGACTGGAAGGTTATTCTGTACCTCCTCACATCATTGCCAGGAGCAGGGGGAAGGGAAACTATCCTGGGCAGAAGGGGTTCCTCCTGATGGAGAAAATGTGGCTGTGGGAGCCATCAGATAGTACTGCTCTCAGGGGAGTGGTTCTGTGTGAATTATTTCTTTTCTTTATCTCCTCTGACATTCAATATTGTTGCTGTTACTGTTAATTTTCTTATCCCATTGCTGTTTCCAGTAAATTGTTCTTATCTCGACCCGTGATCTTTGCCTTTTGTGCCTCCAATTGGAGAGGAGAGGGAGTAGCACAGAGTGATTTTAGTGGCTGTATTAAACTGGGGAATACCATTCCTAAACTGGGGAATACCATTCCTAAACCACAACAAGGGAGCATTTCCTGTGCTATTTCCAAGAGGGACTCAAGGAAACCTTCGCCTGGGGGGACATAGAAAGGCAGCAATAGGCAGGCCCTGTTCCTGCACATAGATGTTTTGTTATTTTCACATTTTCCTCTATTTTTCTGCTTTTGCTTATATAAGAGGGTAAAAAACTCCAAATTGATGTTCCAGTGAAAGAAGGAACATTTCTCTGGAAGAGCAGGAAATTATGTGTGGTGGTGTCATGCAGGATTAGTCTGCAACCTCCAGGGCACACTGTGGTCTGTGGGATAACCTGGGAAATACCACACGGACAAAACTTCTGGCGAAACTCATCCTAAGCAGAACTTGAGAGCCCTGGGGGACTGATGGCAAGAAAAGGATTTTATATACTATTCAGTGCACTTTATTCCCATGGGGAATAGAGCAACCCAAGTGCTGAATCTCCTGCCTAGCAGGTGAAAATCTATACCTGAACAGTTCCCTGTGGCAGAAGAAGTTCCTGAGCATTCGTCCTTTTTGGTTATTTAGAGATAAGTCATTAATCATTGTTAAGCTGAGTGGAATCCAAACTGGTCTTCTCACTGTACCTTTACCCAATATTCACATTTTGCAGAATACCAATTCTGTTAGCATTTTCCTTCTTCTATATCCACCTTTCTCCATAAATAAACTGATGTGGAATCCTCTAGAGTGAAATGTTCTTCTCTTCTCTTCTCTCTTCTCTCTTCTCTCTTCTCTCTCTTCTCTTCTCTTCTCTTCTCTTCTCTTCTCTTCTCTTCTCTTCTCTTCTCTTCTCTTCTCTTCTCTTCTCTCCCTCTCCCTCTCCCTCTCCCTCTCCCTCGTCTCTGGAAAAGACTCAGCTAGAGATATCACAAATGGAAACCTGAATTTTATGATAGCAACGTCAGAGTTCAGCATTCCAAGGATTTGGGAAAGATCCTAAAAACAAACATCCCAAACTCAGGAGGAAGTTCAGCATTAAATATAAGAGAAATCCAAATATATCGAAGAATGGAAATCAAAATAACTTAAGCTTTGCCCTGCAGTGACCCCATGCAATAAGAATACATTTATGATTAGATAACAGTGATGGCTGGAGCCCTAAATAGGAATAAACTGAGTTTTGAAGACCTCCAGGTTTACTGCATTGTTGCTGGTTTTCCCCTACATGGTGCCAGAATAATAGTGAGTTCCCCAAAGGATCAACTCCAGAATGAATGTCCACTCATAAATTCCCTGCTTTACTTGTAAATTGTCAGAAAACACCACCACTACTTAAAGCTGTCATGTTGTTTCCTCTTCCTGTAAGAATAGGAAGATTACGTTTTTGCAAGAAAACCAAAGAAGAGAGCTGGACATGTTCAGATTTTGTTTTGAAGAGGCCTCAATTCCTCGGCCAAATCAGATTTCAATTGGCAAATGGTTCTGCAGGTTTCTAGGCTGGGAGCAGGCAGAGCCATTGTACAAAGCCCATTTTGCTAGGACATAGGCAGTAATGTGTGTCTGGCCAGAGAAGTGGATCAGTCTGTCAGCGTGTCCTCAGAATGTGCTCCAATCTTCTGACTTCCTAGAAAAAAGACACAGATGGTGTCCAAACACCATCCTTCCATAAAAACATTGAGGTGTCTGGAGGAGGAGAATGTGCAGTGGGCTTACTTCAAGTCAGAGCCAGTTTGTAAAATCCTTACTGAGTGAACTGAGGGTGTAGCTCTCCTTACTGATTTCTTTTTGGGGATGCTCTCTTCTTGGGCATGCTGTAAACCACAAAGGTGGTTTTGCCTTCTCACATGGAAGTCTGAATTCAGGGAATAACTGTGGGTGCCTGATGCAAAGACTTTCTTCAGATGTGTTCTCTGAAACCCAGGTGTGTTTGGCTTCGTTTTTTTAAAGCCACTAAGGTTTGGGAGCACAAGCCACCAGTGCATCTAGAAGTCCTGTGTGCCTTGGCTCCTTTCATGAGACACAGAACATATTCCTGCTCCCTCCAGGTGCCACCGGGGCGAGGACAGCTTTACCCTTGCCAAAGGCCAGCAGGAATAGGCACAGAGCTCAGCTGTGCCCTTGATCCTTCACTCCTGGTGTATGTGCTGCCCCGACTGAGCTCGGCAGCCTTGCTGAGGCTGATGGTGAGAAAGAGCAGAGCTCCCCCTTCCCCCTCTCCTGCCTGCACTCTGGCAGAGAATGGAGCGTGGGAGGACCTCGCGGCGGATGCTCGGAGACTGCAGCACTCATAATGACTAGTCACTTATAAAAGATGTTAGTGATACTATCACTGATGCTCCGTGTGGCTCTTTGTATTCACGGCTGGGGTCTCTCAGCGAGATCCCATCCGCTGCACACAAGGGGCTGAACAAATCCCAGCGGTACTCGTGGCTAATCAATAGTAAATATTAACTACAGCCAGCACACTGATAGTAGCAATAAATGTTAGTGATAACACTAATGCCTGAAAATGCTCCTGACAGAGGAAGGGGGGCACAAAGGGCAGTCTGCCTTGGGGCTAGCAACCAAGAGATGACTCATGCCACCAGGGCTTTGTCTACCAGGCCTCACTGCCCCAGGCCCTGGACCAAATGGAAACAGCAAATTAAATAGTCCCAGCTTTTCCAGCTCCATCCTGCCATCCTCTTCCTGGCCTGCCCAGCACAGCTGTTGGGTAACGCCCTGCTCGGGGGACACACACATATCAGCTGGTCTTTGTGTCTCTTAGGGAAAGGAAAGCTCACAATCTGGGGAAGGAGAGGGTGGGGAGAAAAAGGAAAAATGGAGGAAGAATTTTTATATATCAGCAGGTTCACAGCAACCAGTGAACCAGAACCATATCCAATAGGAAATGGAAGCAATCTGAGTAAGACTGAAATGCAGAAATGTTATTTCATAGCATTAGCAGCTAAAAGGTTTATTGGTTAGTGACTCACTAGCAATTTAAAAGCTATCTATTGACCCCAATTATTTAAAGATTGATTTCTGTGTTAGCATTCCTGTAGGTAGGTGGCATGTGTTTAAAAGGTACCTCTCAAAAGAATCAAAGTTTGCCTAGAACAGACAAAGGAAAGTAGACAAATACAAGATGTGTATTTCAGTGAGGGTGAAAGCTGAGGAAAGTGGGAATATCTGTGGAGATGCTGGCCAGATAAGGGAAGATGAGGGCATTGGCCCTTTCAGCTGCAGACTCTACTATGGGATTACAGGCAAACACTTCCATTATGTTCTTCTTATGTAAGGACAAGGGAAGGCATTTTCATTCATGAATGGAAATGTTTATGACATTTGTGGTCGAGTGATTTCCCTTTAGAATCATCCTTCATATCTCTGGAAATCTGCTACAATTTCAATCATACTCCTGATATTATTTTCAGTTCTTTCTGTATAATTTCACTTCACCTGCTCTGATGGTTTTTTTCCAGTCTATTAACCACCTGAAAAATGACAACGCTTTACCTAGAACTTTGCAGTGGGACTATGAATACAATATTATAACACCTGAAAACACATGAAATGTTAACCCAAAGCCACTCACTAGCATTTAAAGAAAAACCTCATGTTTAACTGTACCACCATATACCAACCAGATTTTAAGCCAAGGCTATAAAAAGCTTTTTTGTGTTCTTTTTAACAAAACACTTGGTGAAGAAAGCCTCTCTGCCAAGGCAATACTCTGTTTTTGTGACAGTGCCCAATTCCCAGAGCTGATACATTTCTGTGCTAGTTTGAAGGAGACCTATTACTTCAGTACTTTGGAAATATTCACAACAGCACACAGCTGTTTTCGCTGGAGCTGACTTTCACAACACTGTAATGGCAGTTAAAACTGTACCAAAAATCCTTGCACAGGATGTAATCAACCTCAAGTCTACAGAGAAACATTGGGAAACTGCCTTTAAGTGCCAAGAAAAACAACAGTCGTTTACAACAAGCTCTTCCTAATGTCCAGTCAGCTCAACCCAAGTGAAACACGTTTCTCAAAACGAAAGTAGCGCAGAGCAGGGAAGAAAAAGTCCTTGATTTTGAAGTGAATGTTTCTGAATAGAAACACAGAGAGACTCTGACACTGGCAACCACCACTGATCCTTCCTACCCACTGTAGCTCTATCATCACCCAGTCTGTGAATCCACTCCTTGAGTGATAAAACTCTTGTTTTCCAACATTTTTCTCTTGCCTCCTTCAGACACTTGGAAAGCTCCTGTCCCTCCAGTGGCAAAGCTGTTTTATGTCATGTTTCCTACTCAGAGAGCTTAACCATTATCCAGCTCTTGGAGCCATCCCATTGCCCCAGATTTACGGCTTTTCCCAGGATGTCAGTCCAACTGAATCCCCAGGTGTTCCCAAGAAATGCCTGAGTCGCTCTTCACTTACCCCAGCCGAGGCTCAGCAGTTGTGGGTCGTGCAGAATGGAAAAAAGCCCTCATATGATAGTGTCTCTATATTTACCAGAAAGAAAGGAGCCGGGGTGCTTGTCCTTTAAGTGTCTCTAAAGATGGTTTGCATAGCTGGATCTCAGCTTATCTATGCTTTTCTGCTTTCGCTTCCATACATGGATCTGTTCCCAACAGTAACTCCAAGCTGTCGAAAAGAAGCTATCTGGCAGCTTTCAGCTTCATCTGACACGTAAATGAGCGCGAATAAATAATTACATTTTCTGCCTTCTCTCCTTTTTTTTTTTTTGATTTGCACCTCAGGACACCTTTTCTTTTTTTCCTTCTCCCCAGATTAACATTCTGCTGTTTTTCCCAAAGTTATTCCTAGGGGAAAGCAAACAGAAATGACCCAGGCAGATTTTTCTCTCCCCTTCCCGCAGGCTCACATAATTTTATTCTCATAATTTTTTTTTTTTTCCATTTGCTTTGCTTATAGGTCAGAGTTTTGCATGTTTGCTACTTGGAATCATGTCAAAGCAATATACATCATGTCTGTAGCAAAGGAAGGTTAAAAGTCAAATTTTTGGAGAGAGAGAATACAGCTGAGCCACGTGACTGCTCCCAGATTAGCAGCAGTAGCAGGAGTAAGCATTCCTCTGATATTACAGTAGCCACCGTGGGACATGCCTGAAACTCTGAAGAGAGAAGCTGCAGTTTGGGAGCTTCCTGCAGATCTATTTATGAATAAATCACTCCTTGCTCTTTTCCCTATCTTTCTAGGTACTTTCCTGCTTCCTCGATTTCAGTTTCAGAAAAGGCTGATAAAAAACAAAAATGGGAGGGAGCCCTGTGGCACAGGTCAGGAAAGAAGTCATATAATTACCCTTAACTCTGCCCTTTGTAATGTTTGCTGTGCAAATGGAAATGTTAAGGTCTCCAGTGAAAGGGAAACACTAAATAGATGTCTTTATTATTGTTTGTTATAGTGGCAGCTGGGAGTAGAAGAGATATTAGTGAGCTAATCAATTGCTTCATACTGGGCTGTCTGGATGAAAGAAAACTGGTGAAAGTCATATTCAGAGAGACTTAAGATATCTAAGGCTGAATGTAGGTGTCCCTATTCAGGCACTTGCATGAAAAATGGCATCCTCAAACATGGTGGCTTTGATTCATTGCAGGAGATGGAAATTCCTTGTATATTCCCACACACCAATGACCTTGACTGCTTGAGATTTTTCCTAAACATCTGTTGAACACCAGGCAGAAGAAAAGTTTTTGAAAGAGCTCACCAGCTCCACATTTACAATTAATGATAAACTACATTTTCTATGTTAACAAATTGCCCAGTTAGAAATGCCTCTTCAAGTTGCATATTTGACTCCTGCTCTTTGCTGTCTCAGAGACTGGAGAGAATGTGCATGGGAGTGTGTGCATAAATGGGGATCTGAGGAGATTCCCAGCATCTCCCCAGCATCCAGAGCAGACAGCCTCCCTGGGAGCACATCCCAGAGCAAGCTGAAGGCCTATGGAAGCATGCAACAGGCAGCAAAAGGAGTCTTTTGGAAAAGATCAGTAGTCACGAAGGGGACTCTCCAGTTTTCAGTATATTTTCCAAGTGGCTGTATTGTGTACAGCCCCCTGTTGTTTGGGGTTGTGCAGAGGAATGGGGTGAGAAAAAATCCTTCTGGAAATTTGCCCTGGAGTTTCTCCAGCCTTTCAAGAGCAGGAGCCAAGCTCATCCTAGGAAGGTGCTTGAACAGGAATATCACCATTGCATGTTAGACATGCCTAGTGACTCAGGAGCTCTATGCTCTAATGCAAATGAGAACATGATTCAGCAAAGCGTTTAAATTCCTGCTTAATTTTAAATATTGAATAATGCTTCTGGTTCCTCTGGGGTTATTCATGTGATTTTCATTCTATGCTTTACTAGGTTGCCCACATATGGACTTGAAGCTGCCATGAAGCAGCATAAAAAATAAACAAGGTTTGGCACTCACACGTGAGTGTATTTGTGTCTCACAAATATCTTGACTTTAGGTATTGCTCCTAGCAGGTCTAAGGGCCAGCAAAAATGAGCTAAGATGAGTAAAACCTCAGTTCATTGCATGTGTCCTCCTTTCCATGAGGGAAATGTTGAAAACCACTGGTGTCTGTGGTTTTCAGTGCCAAAGAAAAACCTAGGTGGTTTTGAGAATAACATGACAAAGCTGCACTCAGAATTTCAGTAGCTACAAGGACAAGGGAGTAGGCTGTTTTCTGGCTTTGATCTGCCTTTTGGCACAGTGGCCATGTCACCCTCTAGATGGGTGACACCACCCCCTTTAAACTCTGCTCCCCACAGAGAGTGGCCAAAGAGCTTCTCAGATTTTCCGTCAAGAGGTTTTTCCATTCTTCCCTGCTGGGGGAGGTGAAGTTTGTATCAGGGTGGTGATAAGGTGAAAGGCATTTTCCTAAAGCAAAAGAAAGTGCAGACAGCAGTGTTGCCAAGCACCGAGAGGGCCACAGGGAGATGGAAATAAAGCACCTTTGACCTTTGTGCCCGCTGACTTCTCTCCTCCTCCCCAAAACAAGCAGAGCAGGAGGATAAATTCCACCTTTGGTGGTGAGACATGCAGGGGACATCAGCAGCTCTGCCAGGCTTGGCACCAGCTGGACTTGCAGGAGTGCTGGTGGATACAGGGTTGGATCAGGACCCGTGTCTGTGCCAGGTGAGGGTGGTGGGGCTTCATCTGCTGGAGCCTGCCTCCCCTGGAGATCTCCCAACACCTGAGTCCCATCCCAGAGCCATACACCTTCCTGGGGAAAACCCTCCCCAGGCTCTCCCACAGCATTTAGATGCTGATTCTCCTGGATTATGCTCCAGGAGGTTGAGCTTTTTTGTGCTATTTGTCCTCTCTGCCTGCCACTATCAACACTGTAGCCACAAAATGGAACCAGGCCTTGGTCTTCAGAAACATGTGTGCTCTTCCCCATGCTGTGTGCTGCAGTTTCGAGCCACCAAAGAGGTGTTGAAGTGTCTTTTATGAATATCAATGTGGATTTCGTAAGAGTGATTTAAATATAGCTGCCTGCTTTCCTGGGAGACCCTGTAGCTGTATTCTCACTGCAGCAAAAGCTGCACCATCTGCCCAGCATTCGCAGCCGCTTCCCAAAGACCGCCAGGGACTTGTCATTCTGCATTTGGCTTGCACAGGGTTCCAAAATGAAGGCTTTCTGGGGAAAAAGGATGGATGGGCAAGCTTCAACACATTCAGATGTGTAGCTCAGGTGCATTTATGTAGTATTATGTGCTGGGAAAGCTGGACACAGCTCTGAGCAGCCTGATCTAACGTGGAAGCCAGCCCAGCTCTGAGCAGGAGTTGGACCTCCAGAGGTCCCTCACAACCTCAATTATCCTGTGGTTCAATGAGAAATTCAATTTAGGATATAACCATATGGTAGAGGAATAGGAAGGAAATCTGAACTCCTAGGGCACCTGTGACATTTTCTGTCTTCCTCTTGTTTCTTGTGACTGCCTTCAAGCTCTTTGAGTGTGGTTCAGCTCGTGTTCCACATCCATTTGCTTGTCTCCAGTGTTGCTTGAACCTTACTGCTCTGCAAAATCCACTACTTCCCCCTTTTTTTTTTTTAAGCAAAGTGATTAAAATGCAGTTGGGCCTGTGCCCAGGTGAAGCACAAGAAAGTCAGGCAGTCATTCTTTCCTTGTGTTAAGTATGTAAAGTTTTGCAAGCAAATAAGACTTTTTCTGTTTAGGGTAAGCAAATATGCCATGAACCTGGGGAGTGTCCAATTCTTAGTGATTGTTTATTTCACCAAGGCATAAATTACTGTGCCTTCAGGACAAAGCTAATAGAAAAAATGCTAATTAGTGCTGGTCAAAAATTTTCCAGTGGAACATTTTTCTGTCAGAAACTCTCCTGATTAGTCAAAGTTGAAATGTTCCAGAAGAACATGTTGATTTTGCTGAGCCTCAAATGCCACAGGGTGAGCTGAGGTGGGGTGGGAGTAAGGAAAGAGGGAATCCATCAAAACCCTCTTGCTGATTCCCTGACAATTCATCTTCTTGGCTGCCAGCCTTGTGGCACTGCTAAGGATCAGAGGTTGAGGCAATCTGCCATGCAGAAAACGTGCTGATGAACAAGTTGTGAAAATTCCCGTTTCCTGGATGGGAGTTGTAACTACAGAAGTCAGGGAGGCTGTCTCATCTCCCCAGCTCCCTTCCACTGGACACCGTCCTGGGAAGGTGCATGCAGAATGGCATATCAGCATTCCCACTCTAGATACTTCAGGCAGCTGAGTCAGATCTTCTCCTCAGCTTGTAAAAGAGAAAACGTGAATTTTGTTCTGGGGTTTCTGCTGGGAGAAAAGGACGAGCTGCTCTGATATTATCTGTGTTCATTTGAACTCTGGCTTCTGCAGGTGCAGCTTTTCCAACTGTGACATGCCAAATCCACGTGCAGTGCTTTTTTATATCTCACACTTCCTTGTCTTCTGACAGAGCTGCCTCTGCAGGTGAAGAGATGAGGATCACAGCACTGTGATGTTCATGAATTCAGAAACAGCCACATGGGCTTCAATTTACATGTAAGTTAGAGGGCTCTATGGCCAAACAGGAACTGAAAAGCCCACGAGCATGGATCTGGTGGCACCAGCTCACTCCAGACCTGCACTGCTGGCCTTGGGGACCAGACATGCCACCAGCAGCATGTTTGGATGGTGCCTGCACCAGTCCATGTTTGCTCCTGGCTCTGCTTGTGCCTGCTCACTCCTTGGCTTCGCTCCTGCTGAAACCAGCCCAGCTCTTTGGCCTTCCCCATTTCTCCCTTCCAAAGAGCACCCCTGGGGCTGGGCAGCTCCTGAGGGTGGTGGTCATAACCCTTCCCTTAGGTAGGACCACCTCTTCAGGTGCCAGAGCTGGCAGAACCTGGCTCTAATGATGATCAGAATATTGCAGGAACCAGGACTAAGGATACTCTGAATTGCTAAGCATTAATATTTCATGCATTTCAATATTTAAAGAGCTAAGATAATTTAAGAAACACTGTCACTTTTTAAAATTATTTGTAGGCAACTTATAATGGAGCAAATCCACTTGGAATGAACAATATTTTGGCTAGGGGAGTTGTATGGCTCAGACAGCTGCCTACATTTATTTAAAACATCAGAGAAATGACAATTTTGAAATTCTCTGCTAGAAACCTCAGGTCTCAACAGGCCAGACTCCCAGCCAGCAGAAGCAAGCAGAGGATCCAGACAATGTTTTAACACTGGATGTGCTCAACAATTTTGTTGGAAGTTTTGCCTTTTGAAAAAAAAAGTAAAGGAGACAGAGGGTTTCCCTGAGAGTTTTGTTTCAGTGAAAATATTTGGGTTGTCATCTGAAGCTCGAAAACCACAGCTGGAAAAAAAAAATGGACTGCTGGTTGCCAAGCAAGAAGAAAAAGTCCTCCTGCCTTTTTCCTTTTTTTTTTTTTTAATTTTGTTTTTAATTTGTTTGCCTGGAACAGGCTGTCATGAGGGGCTGCAGCCATTTACACCTGATCAGGTGCTGATAGCCCCATTATCTGCCTGATCAAAGGAGCTGCCTGTGACGGGTGCATCATCTCTCTTCCATATCACACAGCTGCGGTGCGCCCGGAGCACGGGGCAGCGAGACGGTGGCACCATTCATACGCCGTTAAACCGAGCTGCTTTATGTAACACAATCTGCTTCAAAAGAACCCAACGCACCACGGAAACTATGCGAGGCAAGCCAAGAAACCCTGGTACAATAGCACAAACAGAGACAAACAGTCTGTAAAGGACAGCACACTTGGTTACCAGCGAGGGAACATTCTGCATTAAACAGTCCCTTTGTTTCTCATTTTCTCATCGTGATCATCAAGGGAGATCTGCAAACATGACATCAAAAGATGAGCCTAGGAGCAAAAATTCATACCTGCAGTGGGTCTTGGCAAACAGGAGCTGCTGGCTGTTATAGGGTGCACAGGAATTTTGTCCAGCTGCCCCTGAGGGACCTGGGAAGAATCACCACACTTTTATTTTCTTCCCTAACCACCGCTGTGGTCTAAGCCACTTATTCACCTTCCTCCTCTCTGATGCTCCTGTGTGCTGCCCAAACACCACCCTGTTCTCTTAAATTCATAGAACCATGGAGTCATAGAATATGTGGAGTTGGAAGGAACCCATCAGGGTCATCGAGTCCAGCTTCTGACCCTGTGCAGGGCACTCCAGGAGTCACATCCTGTGCCTGAGATTGTTGTCCAAATGCTTCTTGAACTCTGTCAGGCTTGGTGCTGTGACCACTGCCCTGGAGAGCCTGTTGCAGTGTCCAACCACCCTCCAGGTGAAGAAACTTTTCCTGATATCCAGCACAAAGCTCCCCTGACTCAGCTGCATGCCTTTTCCTCAAGTCCTGTCACTGGTCACTAGAGAGAAGAAATCCGTACCTGCCCCTCCACTTGTTCCAGTCAGGATGTTGAAGACCCCACTGAGGTTTCCACTCAGTCTCCTCCAGGATGAACAGACCAAGTGATCTCAGCCACTCCTCACAAGGCTTCCTTGACCATCCTTGTGGCCTCCCTTGGACACTCTGTAATACCTTAATGTATTTTTTATATCATGGCACCCAAATCTGCCCCAGCACTGGAGGTGAGGCTGCCCCAGTGCAGAGCAGAGCAGGACAATCTCCTCCCTTGCCCAGCTGGGGATGCTGTGCCTGATGCCCTCCAGGACAGGGTTGGCCCTCCTGGCTGCCAGGGCACTGCTGGCTCATGTTCAACTTGCCATGGACCAGGATCCCCAGGTCCCTTTCCATGGCACTGCTCTCCAGCCTCTCATTCCCCAGTCTGTACATCCAGGGCTGCACCACCCCAGGTGCAAAATCCATCACTTGCCCTTGCTAAACTTCATACAGTTGGTGATTGCCCATCTCTCTAATATGTTTAATTTGTTTGAGTCAGGGTAATTAAAGAAAATCACTCTCAACCTGCAAAAAGTGGGAAGATCAAGGTTCTGCTCTGCATGACTTTCCTGCTGAATTGCTGGCTTGGTCCAACTCACTGCCTCTGCCTACAAACCCTGCCCAGCTCATAGCCTCAGGCCTTGGCTGATCCTGCAGTCCAGTTGTTTATACAACCAGCACACAAGGACAGTGCAGGGAAAAGGTTTCCTGTGGAAGTCACCCCATATCTTCACAGCTGCCTGGTACATTAGCATCTGGAACCTCAGCCTGCAAGCAGAAACTGGGTTTGATCTTGTTCTGTTCTTGTTCATTTCTGGGCAAAGCAGAAATGGTGTGAGTTTGTTTTCTGCTGTTGTGTCTCTTTGGATTGCTGGGGCAACTTCTGTCTGTCACTGGAGGTATGGAGGCACTTGTGACAGAAGTGTCTGATTCTGCTGGGTTCTGGGTACAACTGTAATGCAGTGAGGGAAAGCAGTTATTTTTCTCACTAGTGATGCACATGGCAAAACTGCTATGGCAAAATAGAAACAGCACCTGTCCCAGAAAACAGAAGTAAACATGACAGAAGTGTAGTAACACAACAGTTGAAGGTTTCAAAATGTTCACAGCCTTATGATGAATGAAGGCAAGAGAAAGGCAGACAGAACAGAGATTCACACTTCTAATCACAGCAAACCAACCAGAGGAAGGTCTGGTTCAGCCACGACCGAATGTCACTAGCATAGCTCTGCCAATTGTCCTTGCAGCCAGAGGGGATTTTGGAGCCCTGAATGGTTGAATATTGTGAATTTCAGAAATTTCTCATCTTTACACTTTGCTTATGGCCTGATACTCCTTTATCCTGAGTAGAAAGGAGATCCCATATTTTGATTTCTTCCCCTGCTGTGAAACCATGGCCAGATTCACCCAGGCCAGTGGAGCTGTGAGGATAAAAGCGGTGCTTTATCTGAAGAAAGCTTGGTCACAGAATTTTGCCTGAAGGTATCTGTCATCCAGGGAATCACAGAGATCATTTTTAGCCCGCTGGGATTAGGAAGGAGTTCCTATCCTGTAGCTCAGGGGTTCCCTTGCATCTGCAGTCATGTTGAGGTGATGGGATTTTGACAACTTTTCTCCAGAGTGTTTTCATTTCTGAAACCTTGTTGGTGTGATAACATTAATCAGCACTTCTGTGGAAATAGTGCTTTTGGAGATGAACATTGTAATCAGGATGAAGAGCCTCTGATGAGTATTGCTGAAATTAAAGAGTCTAAATTCAGCAAAATTGCTTTCACTGGAAAAATGCATTTTGATCCAAAGCCACCATTATCCACTAGCTCCATGCTAGCTTGACAAAGCCAGGGATGTTCACAGTCAGAGGGGCTGGCACCTCTGTGGAGCTCCAGCAGAGATGGTCCTCATCCCTCACCTTTTCCAGTCTTGATGGTCCTCATCCCTCACCTTTTCCAGTCTTACTTTCCTCAGTGTGCCAGGGGTGTCCCTCTTATGCTGTCCTCTGGCCAGACTCTCTCACACCTTTGGCTCCTGGAAGGCAGTGCAGAAGCAGAAAACCTGGCCCATGCCTGTGCTGGAGAAACTGCATGCTGCCCATGGCTTCCTGCAAGACCCCTCATTCCAGATCCTGTTGCCCTGCTGAAGAGATTCAGATTTTCTCCCTGGTGTTGTGAGCTTTGTGTGGTCCATAGGTGTTCCAGGGCTCTCTGGGACCTGCAGGGTCGGGAGAGAGGTCCAGGGGTGACAATGTTGATGTCCTTTATTGGTCTCCCTGTGGAAGGGGTTGTCTCCAGACTCTCCTGGCTATGTTGAAACCTTGCTGAAAGCAGCAGCTTCTCCCATGGGGGCTGGGGAAAGGCAGTTCCTTACACCTCCCTGTTGCAGCAGTATAAAATGGAGTAGATAAATATTCAAACCCAGAGAGCAAAGCAAGGGTGTAATGTCAGTGTTGGTGCGACTGGAATTAGGTAATTTGTGCATGAACATGACTAAATATGAAAGAAAGATAATCAGGTCTGTAAACCTGTCAAGAGTGAAACATTTCAGAAAGTCTGGCCTATAAAACAGAAATACAAAGACTAAAAGTATCACTTCCCTCCAAAAAGCATGAAATTACTCACACTGCCAGTGCTGGCACCATAAAGCTGCAAGTGCATAGCTTTGGGGCAACCCAAAATTCTCTTTTCCTACCTTCAGCCTCCATGAGGGGCTTCCTTCTTTACCACCTCCCTGGAAAGAGAGAGGAAAGCAGAGGAGAAAGCAGAATTTCTTACTGCTGGCTATTACTGCTTATACTTCACAAGCTGCTACTTAATGCTGTTAATGCATTTCATACAATACAGGACAGATTTAATATGCAATTAAAATAATTACTAGGTAATCATTAATAATTTCCTGCATGTTCTCAGGGGTCTGAAAGTGAGCTCCAGGCTGGCAGAGCAGCAGTCCTGCACGGCATGTCCCATCATTGATTAAGTGCCCTCGTTTTTTTCCCCTTCCTCAAGATTATCTGCCCAGAATAATAAAATCACAGAAGCACAGAATGGTTTGGGTTAGAAGGGACCTTAAAGATCATCCAGTTCCAAACCCTCTGCCGTGGGCATGGGCACCTCCACTATACCACCTTGCTCAAAGCTCCATCCAGCCTGTCCTTGAACACTTCCAGGGATGGTGTATCCAAAACTTCCCTCTAAAATTTCTTCCTTATATCTGATCTAAACCTACCCCCTGTTTGGGGGTAGTTGGGGGGCAGAAAGAAGAAGAAGGGAGCTGATTTTGCCTGCTGCTTTCTTTTGTACTGTCAGAAACATCTCCATTCTTATTGAGGCATAGGAAAGGGGACAGTGTCAGCAGCCAGAGGAAGATAGGAAGATTTGCCAGGAAATCTTCTTTCTCTGTGGTGTTCAAACATGGGCATGGAAGCCCAGAGGGGCTGTAGGATGTCCCTGCTTGGAACCCTCAAACCTCAGCCACACATGGTTTTGAGCAACCTCATCTGAGCCTGGCCACAGTCCCTTCCCACCTCGATTTAATTCCCTGTATTTCCAAGATCCAGAAGTTCAATAGAGGAACTTTTCTGGCACTGATGACTGCTGTTTACCCAGCAGAAGGCCCAGAGCAGAGAGCCAAGTGCTTCTTTCATGGATGTGGGCTGGCTCCAGATTTACCTCCCCATCCAACACCCTAACCTTCACACCGTGTTTCATCTTCTGCTAATTAAATATTCAGGACTGGAAGGCAGTGTAGACAGAGATTGATCACTTGATATTTCAGCTGTGATTACTATGAATTCATTCATTTAAACCAATTTGGAATTTATTTTTCTTGCTTTTGAAGGCTGCCTCTGGATAGTTTAATTACATTACTTCTATTGACTGCAAAAATAAATATCTGACAGCTCTAGTTTAGCAAAGTCTCATTTGTATGGATGCTTTCTGATGTATAATAATAAATACATCCTTGTTAGGAATATATGATCTATAAATCAAAATTTCCAAGGTCTTTGATTAATCTGTGTGAGTGGTGTGAGGAAGATTGCTTTCAGCCTGTCACAAGCAATTCCTGCTCTGGGCTCTAGTAGCAACCACTGGCACTGAGGTCACAAGTCAGATTCTATTCAATCCCGTTTGTTTTCATTTCCCCATAACCTTCCCAGACATTCACCTCTGGGGCTAAAGTTTTCTGTGCTGTGCCTCTGCCCGAGGAGGGTTTTAGACAGCTGTATTTTGGGAGGAAGGGCAGTAAGAGGCACTATTTTCCCCTCCCTCCTATGGCAAGGACAGTGGGATAACATTTGCAAAGTAGCAGGAAAGTTCTCCTTCTCTCCAAAGAGATGGATACAAGTTTTCTTCAAGCCACAGCTGGAAGTGGCTGGCTGAGGCACATTTACAAGCATATGAGAAATATTGTATCAAGCATGAACTCCAAGGAGTCACATGGGAAATAGTTTGGAACAGCCCCAGACCATCCCAATCCTGCACAGGCAATGCGTATTGTCATTTTTGGGGTGCTCCACTGCCCAGGCATCACCCCCATGACTGGGAGAGGGCAGGGAACTGGGATATCACCAAGAAAGTGTAAAATTTTCAGAAAAATGCCTGGGCCTCCCTGATACCAGCAGGGTTTCTGTTTTAGTGTAGGCCATGGGTATCCATGCCTTGTTCACAGCACTTTAAAAACCTTTTAACTGAGACTTTTGCATCAGTGAGTTCTTGTGTAAGTGTCCTAGCCTCCCTTTCCCTGGTTGTTTCCACTAATGAAAGTGATGTTATTTACCGAAACCTCTTTGTAAAAGTTAGCCCTAGGTGTAGAAATGGCCCACCTTACCTGCCTGTCTACTCCCCACAATCAGCCCTGGTCACCAGTCCTGCAGGTTTGTGGCCATGGGATAGTCCTCCTGGAAACCTGAGTGACCACATAACATGTTTTTTCCTACAGCAGCAGGTTTGCCAGTCCAGAGTAGGAGATGTGGTATCTTGTGACGTGGATTTAGTAATACAATTTTAAAATTTGCGTAAACCCCAACAGGATTTTTTTTGCAACAAGATTATGGTTTTACTTAACACTAGCCTTAACTTAAACTCTAGCTAGGTCTTCTAGATTAAACTTGTTCTTTTCCAGCCCATACAGTTATTCTTAATGGTCTAAGCTCTCGAGGTTGCCAGAAGTGCAAGGATTCTGCTTTTAGAATATCCAAGCATTTTTAAGCCTGTGCTTCCAGTGTATCTGGAAGCAGTGAGAGATTCTTAATAATCCCAACCCCACTGCAGAGTGAAACTGCAGCGTGATCGTGCTAAGGTTCCCTCTCTGCCTGGAACTGAGTCAACAGGAGCTAAGATAAGCCTGGGAGCAGCCGGTGCTCTGTTGGCGTCAGCTGGGGTGTCTCTGCAGAAGGAACATATGTTCTCCAGAGCAGCCCCTTCATTTGCTCTTCCCTCATAAACTTTTATGGTATGATTTCCTTCCCCCCCTCCCCACCTAAATTAAGAACTTCAGCTTTTTTTTTTGAGGGTTTTTTTAATTTCCCCTTCCCTGTGGGGGGCGGGGAAGGGCAGATGCTGCGTGACAGAAGCTTTCATTGATTAAACTGATGAGATCTTTCATGTCCTACCTAAGAAGAAAACTTGAATAACTGGTAACTTGAGCAATGCTCTGAAAGACCTTAATGATTGTCAGGTTGTTAAATTGGCATCCATGCTG
The DNA here is from genome assembly GCA_013400635.1 of Hypocryptadius cinnamomeus. NCBI lineage: Eukaryota > Metazoa > Chordata > Aves > Passeriformes > Zosteropidae > Hypocryptadius > Hypocryptadius cinnamomeus. Next base: position 138,262 of record VYZP01030403.1, read on the forward strand.
CATGGTAAAGAGGGAGAAAAATTAGATGGAGCTACATTAGGCTGGTGAAGAAATCTCTAAAGGCTGCAGAGTCCTCAGAAATGTTCTACAAACTTGATGGTGGTGCAGGGGATTAGATATGCCAAGCACATTCATAAGAAATCCTGAGAAAGAAAAGAATTAGAGGGGACATAGAAATAAGAAATGGAGCTGTGTGGGAAAGCATATTAACAAATGTTTTAAAAGGTAAAGGAGGAATGAATGCTTGTTTTCTCCGTGGAGAGAACTTGCCTGTGGAATCTCCTACATGGGGTCCAGGAGAATATGGCCAAGCTTGCCGCTGATACAGACCTGTTCTGGATTGTCTAAACTAACTTAGGAGCTTCAGAAAAAATGAACTTGCCAATAAAATTCATTTTGTTAGAGTGCAAAATTGTATCTATGCATGCAGGGGAGCCTTCAATATGCATATATGCTGTTTGTCTCTAAATTATCATGTACCAATTACGAAGAGGATCTGATGATTTGTGAGACTCTGTAAATCACTGTGAAAATGTCAATTTGCAGCTCAGCATGGTCAAAATTGAAAATGGGATGTGAGAAACTATTAGGAAAGATATCCAGGGAAAACCAGATGACATGGTTATCCTGCTGCATAAACCCCACATGTGCCTCAGACTTGTACATGGCATGAAGCTTTGTGCACTCTGTCTCAGAGAATTCCATGGAAGCAGTGGAGGGACAGGAAGAAGCAATCTGGGTACCAAGGTATGGGTGAATGCTCTTTAAGAGTTTAAATATAAGTGGAAAGAAAACAACTGAAAGGGCTGTGATCAGGTCCTCCATGAACAAGGGTGAGAGCAGAGAAACAGCAGCTGCTGCTTTTCATCACTGAGAAACCTTCAAAGATTTTTAAAGGAGATATTAAAAGAAGACACTCTTCCATGAATCTCATGTTGCATAGTGAAGCCATGGTGCTCCCTGCCAGAAAGTGCTGCACAAGCTAAAGATCTAAATGAGAGAAAGCTTAAGAAAATAATTAGAAAACTCTTCCAGAGATGATCTGTCAAAGGCTGTCTAACAGGATAATAACTCCTGTGGCCTGCCCTCTGACCAACATGCTGGGCAAATATGGCAAGGAAGAGGTGTTTGTGTGCCTCCCCTAGAATTTGTCCCCAGCATGTGATCACACAAGGTGCAGACAGAGATACAATGACCGTGTCTGGTCTATGCATCTGCTGGAAGAATAACTTTTTGCCCTGTGTATTTTCCTCCCTGCCACTGAGTTTTCAGGCTGTGCTACTTTATGAATTTAGAGAAATAAGTATGGGGAACCCTGTTTGGGTTGGATTCCTCCAAAGGATAACAACAGTGTAGAGTACAAGGACAGGTGACAGTCAGATCCTGCAGTATATTTGAGACAATAAATCTATTCTGTTCTACATAATCTCCAGAGCCCAAGTACAAGGTGCCTTGCAGTCAGCATTCTCCATGTGCCCCTGAATGACTTGGAACAGGAATGTGAAACGTGTTTTAACAGTTTCAATGCTTGTTCTCAGAAGTGGTAGCATTTTGGTGGCACGGGATCCCATCCCATATATTTTTTTCCTCAGTTCTTGGTATCTTTTATAGTGAAAGCACTTTGCACATTTTGAGTTACTCTAGCAGTGACTGCTTTCACTGCTAGAGTGAAAGTGCGAAAATTTCTTTTTATTTCTACCACTTGCTAATCCTGTTTTGGCTGGTGCAGCCCCTGCAAAGAGCTCTCTCCATGGGATGTGTTACTCAGAAATGATCCGTACTGTTGCTGAGATTTGGGGAGTGCTTTGATCTGTTTTATGATCTGCTTCACTTGCAAAGCAAACTTGTTTGCTGTTTGCCCATTTGGTGGAAAGGGGAAAAAACCTTGCATTCTTTATTTTATCCCTTTGCTTGACAGGGATAATTTTGCCTTTACCTATTCATCAGATTTTTAAAGGTGGTGTTTCTGGGTACAAACCAGCTTAGGGGGGCAGGTAGCACATCCTTTCATTGGTCATGAGTGTGGGTATGGGAGGTGGGGATAACAAATTCCCTGCAGACCCCCAGGGAAAAGGAGACTGTTTTAGAAAAGGTAGATGGTACAGATGGGGGGATAGGCTGGGAAAGGATGGGAAGAGGATTTTGGTGGGAAGCAAAGGAAGGGTCTGGCTTTGAGATGAAGGTGAGGAGAGAGAGCTGGGAAAAGGGCATATGGGTAGAGGAAGAGACTGGAGTACCCCAGCTAGTTGGGAGGGAGGTTAGGATGGCTTGAGAAAAGAGAATGAATGAAAGTATCACAGACAGAGATCAAATAAGAGGAGACAAGGCATGTGAGCCCGTGCCACTTCAAATGTGTTTTTTCTCTGTTAGCCTGAGAGGAAATCCCTAATCCCTGTTTCATTCTCTGAAGCCAAATACCTACTACATCTTTCATTTAATAATTTCAGAATAGTATCACCTCGGTGGTGTGGTGAAAACTGGTGTGTTCATGTGACAAAATAAATGTTTCATTAACAAAAAAGTAATACACAAAGGAGGTGGTGAATTAGTGATGGACAGACTTGCAGATTCATTTCTGGGGCCTTTTTTATTCGTGCTTTGAACCGGGGGAGACACCAAGGACCATAGCACCTGTTTCCCCAAGATGTGTTAGAAATTTAGCTTAAAAGATGCTCTAGAGGTAAGAAAGGTTAAACATTTTAGAATATCTAAATACCTCTTATCTTCATGGTAGAGTAATTTACTATCAAGTCCTGTGCCTGGAGACAGAGGAACAAATTGTGTTGTTTCTGCTTTTCTTTTGAGGGACTGATTTCTGCCTGGTAACTCTTCCATATGGCTTCTTACTTTTACTACTTTTTCCATATTAATAACATCCTTGCCTTTCTGACATGTATTTCTTATGAGAGCTATCAATTCCTCTTACCCTCATCAGTGAAGAAGTCTGGCAAACATATTTATGCACTGGATCAGATGCCAGTTCTCCAGAGCAAAATGAAACTAAAGTTACCACAGCTGGTGTCTAAATCTGCTGACACTGCATTCCCTTGGGAACAAACTGATTTACTCAGCCTCTACTGAGCAAGTGAAGCAGAGAGGTGAGCCCAGGTCAGGAAATGGGCAGGGCAGGACCAAAGCTTGATGCTGTGTGGTAGGTAAAAAAAAGGCTTTAAATAAGAGCACAACCTCACTGGCATGAGGGAAAGGATTCCTCACTTCCCCTTTGGAGGTAGCAGGTGAAATGTGCCCAAGGGCAAAGACAATCACTCCAAGACACATTTGGATTTTAGACCACTCTTACACTTTGTTAATAGTCCAGGCTCTTCCTAGCACTGAATTGTGAAATCTTTGCAGACATAATTCTAATAGACTTCCTTTACAGTACAGCAATTACGGTGATTGATATGGACAAATGTGATCTTGAAACAGCAATAACGAGACAATATAGCTCAATACTGAAGCAAATGCATTTTGAAAATCAATTTTTTGAGATCAAAATTGCAAGAAAAATCATGCAAGTGTGTGCTTGACTCTCTCAGTCTTGTCTGGCTTTTGTCCTGCAAAACTTTTAGCAGTGACCTCAACCACATTGATGTGGATTATTACTCCCTCAGAAGGCTGTGCTGTGACAAATGAGCTTACCTGCTTATATCAAAAGGCTGGAAGTTAAGGTATATTTTGCTGCATAGTATCTTTTTAGGGGAAGAGAAAATGTTCTGGAACATGCTTAGCAGTATTGAAGAGGAAAATGTAAATCCATTACAGCTCACACATAAAAACTCACTAAAAATGTGTCCAAGTGCAAGAGTAGAGAGCAGATACTTGATGAAAAAGTAAAATGGGCAGAGTCAGCTTGAACTGTGGGTCTGACCCAGCAAACAAGTTTACAAATGCACTTCAGTGTTCACTTGACGCTGTAACCAAAATATGTGACCGGTTGTTTGAAAATCCTTGTGCTCAAGGAACTGATCTGTAGCAATATTCTCATTTATCACCAGCTTCCTTCCAAACCTGTCAACCTCTCAAAGCAGGCTAACCTCAGCCTGCTCTTCCTGCAGCTCTGAGTTACACGAGAAGGAGGAACACGGTGCTTTTTACTGATATTTGCGCAAGATGAAGTCATCGCTCCAGGCTTGGTGAAAATGCCACGCTCTTCCCTTCTCCTGGAGTTCCTGACAGCTCGTGCAGTACAGGCTGCACTCCCCTCTGCTGGAGGCAAGCTCGGTGGGCGACATTCCTTGGGCTGCCCGTGGAAGACAGAAGCCATACTCTTTCTCCAGCCCGGGAGGTTTTCCTTCCACTGACAGGTGAAAGGTTCAGTGGGAGGTGAGAGATGCTGGGGCCTGTCCTGGCAATGCAGGGGGATGGTTTAATGGCTGTATTTCCTTTGTCATGTCACTGTAAGGTTTGTCTCTCTCAAACACCACATTCAACCTGATGCTTTGTCATGCTGCTGTCTCTGAGCACAAGCATGCATCTTTCGTGAGCTAGCTGGAGTATTTCCCAGATCTATGCCTTTTGGTAAACTTGCTAGATTTCTCTTGCTAGTATGGATGATTATAACAATTTTATCCAAATGATGGAACAAAGATTTTATATGATTTCCATCTCCTCATGTGTTTGGAGCTGCAGTGCTTCAGGATTTGAGCTAGCACGGGTCAGTGATAGAGAAGACGAAGGTGTACAGAGAAATTAGGAGCATTTTTTAAATTCTAAATCCTCAAGAAACTCCTGTGTACATCAGAAAAAAAACAATGCAATGTAGGCCACCAAAATTTACCCTTTTACCAAATACTGGCCTCACAACAGCTCTGTGTGACTCCAGCAATACATACCAGGTAGTTTTGAAGATGCCAGACACTGTAGATTTATCTGTTACTCTGACATTACCAGCTCGTGGGGTGGGGAAAAAAGAAGCCCAAACCCCACAAAGACAGCATCAGTTTCTGTTTCCATTTTCCGTTTAATTTCTGTTTCCATTTCCCAGTGGAAGAAAGAGCACATTAGTACCCACTGTCTTCTGGTGGGAGTCACACCTCTAACCAGTGAGGGTGGGGACCACTTACACAGCCTGTCTTCCCTGGTGCAGCCAGGTTTCTAGGAGCTGCAATTGCTGATTCATCACTCACTGTGTCTCCAGTTTCCTTTTCTGAGATTACAGCTGATCAGTGACCACCTGAGCACGGCCAAATTCCTGAGCAGGGACTAATGCTAAAAGGGAAGGAGTTGAGTTGTACCCACTTGTGCTAAAGGCAAAGGCCCATAGGGCAAGGGGGAATGGCTTTAGCTGGAAGAGGACAGGTTCAGGTTAAATTATGGGAAGAAAATTCTTCACTGTGAGGATGGTGAGGCACTGGCACATCTTGCCCAGAGCCGCTGTGGGTACCCCATCCCTGGTGGTGTTCCTGGAGAGCTTTGAGCAAGCAGGTCTAGACAAGATGCCCCTGCCCATGGCAGAGGGTTTGGAGCCTGATGATCTTTAAGGTAATTTCCAACTCAAAGCATTGTATGGTTCTGTAGTTCTATAAAGCTGCACTTCCTTTTGATTCAGACCACGAAGCTCTGCCTCTTCCCTCTGGGATAAAAAGGGAAAGTCACTGTAGGGCCAGTGTATTTGGGATTTGTCATTGGAAACTGGGTCAGGTGAATGTGGCCTTAATGACCAGATTTCTTTTTGTTGTGTGAACTCCAATAATTGATTTTATTTGAATGCTGATGTTTCTCATTGATGTTGTGCCAAACTCAGCAAAGCAAACTGTGCTGGAATCTGTTGTCCTTGGATCACCCTTCTGAGTTCAGGTGTTAAAAAGGACGGACACAACAAATAGGAAAATGGTGTTTTTTCACCAAAGTGTTGAGTTGTAGCCTGGCACTGAGAATTCCTGGAACTTTCCTCAGTGCACAGTAAAAACTGTGGCATTGCAATAATTACTGTGGAATTTCTTTAACCTGTGTTTTTGTTCCAGTGTTGGAAACTCACCTGACACATGTTGAATCATCTTGGAATATTGCCATTACTTACTGAAAACGGAATTGGACACTTTTCCCTTAATATCCATTTTGATAATCGTAAATAATCCTAGAAATTGAGAAATGGGAGCATTATATGACTAATTACAAATGAATCAGCACATTTTACAGGGTCAGTGATTTACAGGCTGGGATTTAGCTGCCTGTTCTGCCTAGTTACACCACATTAGTGAGAAATCGCCTGAGAAATTGCTGCATTCAAACAAAACAAGGGGGAAAACCAGAAGAGAAGAAAACAGTAACCACTGGATGTTTTCAAAACTTGACTGGACAAGGGCATGATCAATCAATCTGGTTTGAAGTTTCCCTGCTTTGAGCAGAGAGCTGGACTTGGTACTCTTGAGGCTGAGTTACTCAATGATTCTGCAAATTTTCATAAATGACTTCCTAGGTTGGGTCAAAATTGTGCAGCATCCATGGTTGGCATGAAGACAGCAGTGCTCCTGCTTCCAGATGATCCACAGACCTTGCAAATAAAGAACACCCCAACCTCAACAGCAAACCTTATTCACCTGATATCATCAGAACTACATTGATAATGGAGTTGCCAAAGCTAAGCTAAAGTAGATCCTAAGAAAAAAGTAATTTTTGAAATTTCTGGCATTGGAAACGAAATGTACCCATAAACATCCACATGAAGTTTGACTTGCGCATCAAAAGTGTTCCTTTGTGAGTAGCCCACAATACATGTTAATAGTTCTTAATATCTGTTGGAGGTTGCACAGGGAATCTGTAAAATGCCTGGGAGCAGATCTCAGTGAATATGGGCCACACAACATGTGGCTTTACAATTCTTTCAGTCTTTTTCCTTCTAAATCCTCCCAAAGCCTACACTGTTTTGAAGACTGTCTACAGGAAGACAAGGCTGAGCTAAATTGTAGTTTTTTGGTGTCATTGATGTCTTCAGGAACTTTGATGGCCTTACCCAAGCAGGTGTGATAGCTCATCAGCACACTGGAGCACCTTTGCTCATCTAATTTCCTTCTTAGGATTTTTTATATTATTTTTACAAGGAAGATATAAAATTATGATCTCTAAATACAACGCAGTATTTGAAGGGTCACATGGCAGCAAAAGACAAAGGATGTGCTCCAAGGATTTGAAGCAGTGAGTATTGACTATCCACAGGGCTGTGCAGAAAGTGTAAGAGGCCACTTGCTTCTCAGAAGAGCATTTGGAGGTAGAGGGCAAAGGCAGGAGAACACAGCCTGGATGAATAGATTTTCAGGCCTAAGAATATATTTATACCAGTTTAACAGTCAAGATGTATAAATTCATTTTAAGGCAGAGAATACCTAGGAACTCCAGCAGTTCTTTCTGAATGTGCTCAGGAGAGGCCTGTGGTGCCTTTGGGGTGGGTCATGTTTTTCAAACAGCTTCAGCCCAGTCGAAGTTTGATGTCTGGGTGACTAATAGAGATATGGCCTGGTCATCTGTGCAAGGCTGGAAATGCTCTGTTTGGGATGTGGAAGTGAAAGAAGAACCATGGCAAGGCCACCAGGCTATGACGAGAGTGAGAAAGCAGCAACCTCCAAACATTAGGGAACAATTCCTCCTGCCACGTCCTCAAATCCGTCACGCTTTGTTTCCTCCACTGAATACCAGCCATCCCAACTTTCCTGTGTTGCATCTCTGCTCATTTCAGGAAGTTGAAGTTCCACTAAATGAACAAATGCACAACTTTTTCGAAACAGTTAATCCCAAATGAAGTCAGATTTTAAGACCTGCTCTAGGAAATGGAGCACTTCCTCATTTTCTTGAAAACTGGGGCTTGTTCCCCATAAAGAAAAAGATACTTTCAACTTAGTGAATAATCTGAATTGGTTTATTTAATTCCTCCTATAATTTCAAAGACTCAAAGTAGGCTTGGGTTGTGGAATTTTTTTTTTTTGGCACACTTGAGAAGTATTCTGGAAATACTCTGCCTACTGAGTGCCAGTCTTGCCTTTTTAATGGCATTTTGCAGAGCATTTGCACATACTCTTTTCCATCTCTGATGTACACCTTTTCCCAGAGCAGTAATATGGGATGCTTTCCTGCCCTTCCTGTGCTGTCTTCTTCAAGGAGTTCTGCTAGGACTTGAAAACTTAACGCAATGGTGTGTCCTGTTCTCAAATTTCTGGTTTCCTGCAGCCAATATAATTCCCTCGAATTTTGCCTAGGATCA
>VYZP01030403.1:146468-217899 GCA_013400635.1 Hypocryptadius cinnamomeus
CGAATTTTGCCTAGGATCACTCAAGCGGTTCCTAAAATAAAAATCTTGAAGGATTTTTGAAAGCCTTCCCTCCTATGCCGGAAGCTGCCTGCATCGAGTCATCAGGTCTAGAAAAGAGCCTCAGATGTTGTGCCAAGACATGAAAATGTGTCACCATCTGCAATATCTGCACTTCAAACTCAGTATCTGTAGCTCAGAAAGAGCTGGTGCTGGTGTGGCAATAAGTTATCTGGTGGTGCCTGCACGGCCCTTTGCTCCTGAGCCTTGCTCCTGATGCTGCCTTGCAAAGGGTTACTTTGAAAAAGGTGGTAAATTGAATTAATCCTGTGAGGAAACCACATTTTGAGTGATCATTCACTTATTAAAGCAGAGCCAGTGTTTAATGTTTCTTCAACACAGTATTAGAGGGAAGTGAATGAATTATTGAATGAACTATCTTCAAAAGTTCCCTAAGGCTTATATCATCTTGCACTTACCAAAAGCATGATGCCTGCTGTGCTCAGATAATCCATTTACAAAGCTTTTAAATATATTTAAGGGTGAGCTTTGTAGGTTTCCTATTTCCAATTAAACAAAGCATCGACTTCTTTTAGAGAAACCTTTAAGAAGCACAAAATCTCATTGTTTAAAATAATTTTGCAAACTAGTTCCGAATTCCCAACAGGCCTCTCTAGTCTTTGAACTAATGTTTTTTTCCCTATAGTGTCATTTTGAATTAAGTGGGTTTATCTTGAGTTTGCCATCTCTGATTTCCTCATGGTATTCAGGGTGTAGTAGTCTCCTCTGCCTCTTTCCTGACTGCTAAAATGCAGCTTGCAGTGTTTTTCTGCTTGGCCACCACGATGGATGGGTTGTGAGTGTTGCCTTCTCCAGGAGGCTTTATTATTTTTCTGCAGCTGTTTAATCTCACACTTGTTTTGGGAAAGGTCAGCCTCAAAAACTAGCAGTAAGGTTTAGCTCAAAGTCCCCAGTTATGTAACCAAACACTCTGCATGTGCAGTTTTAGGGTCCAATGTCTGAGACAAGATGTTGCTCCTTGGTGAAATTTGGAGTCAATTCTGTGGCAGTAAATGAAAAATGTTAGTAGTTTCATTAATATTGGTGTAAAACACACAGAAAACTTACTGCTTGATCCAGGATTTTTGTTTAAATGGATATGTTTCCATTTTAACATTGCAAATACCTTTTTCATCGATTCAGGCCTCACAGAATGAGGTGCAAGTACTTGAAAGTACAAAGTTTGAACTGCTTTGCCAAAAAGGTGGAAAATGTGGTCCTGGAAGCAGCAATCTGCAGCAGCTGTGGTGCTGTGCAATGGGAACTTTTGCCTCAGTGATAGTTCCAGGAAGAAATTTTTCTCTGTGCAGTGCCCGAGCACTGGGACAGATTGCCCAGAGAGGTTGTGGAGTCTCCCTTGCTGGGGATATTCGAGAACCATCTGGACACCATCCTGTGCTGTGTGCTCTGGGATGGCCCTGCTTGAGCAGGGAGGTTGGAGCAGCTGAGCCACGGTGGTCCCTTCCAGCCTGACCCATCCTGGGGTTTTGTTACTCTGTAATGTCCCAGGGTTTTTTTCCAGGAGGAGCAGCGGGACAACAAAAATGTCCTCTTATAGCACTGATATTGGAGCACGTAAAATTACACTTACAAAGGGTAATTGTGACTTTTAAATACTCAAAATTATCCCAGTTCCTAAGGGCTGTGGCTGAATGACTGCATAACTAACAAATAATTTTTCAACCTAATTTAAGCAATAAATCCCACCACATGAAAGCTTATTTTTTGTTCTAGATATATTTTGCAGTCACTCCAGTTCTTGCTATGGTCCATCAAGTCGCAAAGACATCCAATACAAAGAGCTAAGAGTAATTTGCCTTGATTTAGGGTTTTCATCTGCTGCACAAGCTGGGAAATTAATTGGAATGGGTGTTCACACTTCAGGGAAAGCAGATCTGAGCTGATTGAGACACATAATGATAATTTCTAATTTGTACAGGGCAGCCTTCAGATGACTATGGCTTTTGGTTCCTTGAGTGAGCATCCCAATCTCATTTTCATAGCCTCTGTTCAATATCTGGCTTCTGGGATCAGTGGAGAAATAGGAAAAAAAAAAAGTTCTTTATACACATGCATTTTTCAGTGCTTTTGAGTACTGTTGTAATTTAATTCTTAAAGGAATAGAATTAATGAGTCCTGAAGGTGAACAGGATCAGAAACATCTATTGGAAAGGCTCCAACAGCCAGGATGTTAATTCTAGAAGCATCCACGATAGTGTTATGGATCCTCAGCTCTCCTCAGGTTCTGCTTGTGGACACACAGGTTTGCAAGTCTTGCAGATGATGTCACTGAGCACTTCTTGAAACTTTGGGATTGTTGGCATCTCAGTCACCAAAGATCCTGAGGTAAAAGTGCAAGGTGAAGGGATGTCCACGAGGCTGGTGCTAAAGCTGATTTTTGCACGAGGAGAAGATGAGTCTGCATGATGACTCGGTGTCTGTACCTTCAGAGGAAGCAGGTGGAAAGCAGTGCATGGTAGATCATGTGGATGCCTTTGAATATGTGAAAAACCCCATCAGTGCTTTCTCACATAAGGTTCCTGAGTGGGTACAGCTGGAACTGGAAGCCCTGTTCAAGCAGAAAAACCTGCTGAGGGAGGTATAAAACATCCCAATTTGTAATACTCTGAGTGGATAAGCCACTCAAATTGCCTTCCTCTTGGGATTCAGGAGGTCTTGGTTTAAAATGAAGTCATAGTACAATCTGTCCAAAACAAGTCTCAATGTTTTATTACCAACTTTTGGCTCTCATTTAGCTTTCAGAAATTAGACTTCGTCTTTGGTTGAAAACTCAATGTGTTTAGCTGAAAACCAGACTTTTTTTTGCAAAACACCCCTTAACTGAAACCCCAGTTTTTCAGTACAAATCAATTAATGCCTGACTGTGCCAAGGCAGGCTCTTCTGATGTCCCACTCTGCCCGTTTCATTTGTGACCCACAGGGTTCCTCAGAGAGCTGAAAATCTTCTGGGTCATCCACATCTACTCCTGGAGCTCTGCAAATCCAACCAGCAGCATCCACAGATACTTTGCAAATAAAGCACACGGACTCATTCCAAAGGCTTTCTGCAGACTCCCTGCCAGCTTTGGGGTAGTGAGGAATGTTAGTTGAAAGCTGAACCACCGCTGTTGCTCAAGATGTGTTTCTACCATCTATTGTGGAAGATTTTTGAGCTGTGATTTGAAAGTGTAAGGAAGGCCATGCTAACGGAGAAGGAGGGCAAAACTCTGGTGGCAAACAATTCCAAAAGTGCCAATTGATCTGAGCAGTGAGGAGGGTGAGGTAGAAATCTTGAGTGTTCACAAATCATCCGGTAACTCAGCAGCTTAATGGACTCAGGAATGGAACATCCACATCCCCGGAGGAGCAATGAGAGCAGGGAGGGTCTTTTGATCCACAGGCATTTCTCAGACTGATCATCATGTGCATTGTCTGGAAGATGGGGTTGGTTTGTGGTTGTAGGTCCTCTGTTAAAGCTGTCCCCCAGGCGCTGTCAGAGGGTGAGGCACAGCAAGGTGAATGTGAAGTCAGGCATCAGGCTCCATGAGTTTTTCCAGTCCAGCACCACTTTTTCCCTCCATTATGTTTTGGATCTGCACTTGTCCATCTACATGTGCATCCCTGTAGTGTTTCTTGTTACTGCTCCGACTAAGGCCCTGTCTTGCTAGTTTGATCTGTCCTTGGTATGCCCCATGATGTGCAAAACCCGCCTTTCTTGAAGGCAAATTGCTCTTCCCTTGGCCTGAGTGTTGTCAGAGTTTAACCTAAGGGGCTGTGCTTATCTCTGAGGGGAATTTCCCATCCAGTGATGGGACCCAAGCAGCGCAGGAGAGAATTGCTGGTCTCAGGTGGGAGCTGGGCTGCAGACCTACATCCATCAGCCCATCCTCACCTCGGGCTGCAACTTGCTGCTGTGATAGCAAATCTCCATCACAGGAGAAGCAAAGCTCTCTCTCTCCAGACAGAAACACTCAGATGATCTGCTCCTAACAGCTACTGCAGCAAGGCTGGAGCCATACATCACAAACGAGATCCTGTGATGACTCTGTTTGCTCTGATGGAGAACTTTGCCAGACCTGCCAATGCTAAAGGAAGCAGGGAAATGAACATATCTGTGCTGACTGAGGCTGTTTTGAATTAACTTTCTGTTTCTTTTTCTTTCCCCGAGGCAAGGTCACACAAAGGTATTGGAAAATTTCAAGGCAAAGAAACTCAACACCTTAAACTTTGTATAAAATAGAGTTTTAGATATATGAAACCCTGGGATATTTGGCAGCCTAAGGTTTTAAGTGTTTTCTCAGAAAATCTAAAGGTTTTAATTCTGGCAAAATTATGTCAACACGCTGTCAGTTGCCTCTTGGTAAGTAATTACAGAGAGTAATAAATGTTTTTGAACTCTGAAACGTGGGCTACGTCGAGGGGAGAAGGATGAAGCACTGAAGTTGTTAAAGGCAATCCATCTCCTGGCTTGGAAAGACATGAACCTGGAAGGCATTTCAGCTGCCAGGTCACACATTAGAAGAGAGCCTTGGAGCAGCTCTAAGCTTTGTGCAGATGGCTTGTCCCCATATTGTGAAGCTCAGGTGGTTTGGCCAAAGTCTTGGAAGGGACACAACATTTGTGACACTGAGATCTGTCCTCTTGAAGCTCCTCTGCACCTCTCCTGGCAGGGTGAGTGGATTGCAAACTTACAGATGAGAGAAGACAGAGTGGACCTTTTAACTAAAACATCTGCGTAAATGTAATAAAAATATAACACTGTGGTCACGAATATTAATTCTGAATTAGCTGGAAGTCAATGCACTCCATGAGGTGTGATGGAGAAGACAGCACTGTGCAGAGAATGGATTTCGAGAAGTACTCTAGTCACATTTAAGTTATAGTTTTTACTTTTGTGTACTATTAAACAATTTTTTTTTGGTGACATACAGAAAGTTCAAGAAACTCAAACAGGGATGATTGGTCTTTCTAAATACTATTTAACATTTTTAGTACAGTTTTTGGTGGGTGGAAGCAAGAGGACATAATGACTTTTTTTTTTTCCTGTTCACCTGCAAGTTCACAGCTCTTGAATCCATTTGCCAAATTCAATGAGATCTGACCAGAGGGAAGAGATTTCAAAGCTGTCAGCTTGAATTATATCCCAGTTACCTCATAGCTGCTACACTACTTTCTGTTTGCTTAATGAAAATTGGCATTTACATAGAGGTAATAGCTCCTTTTGGGCTCATATTCAGTCGAAAAAAGGCTCAGAGCAGTGCTTACCCCTCCCACTTAATCTGAGTTGTCTGTCCTACAGAAGCTATTCAGAACATTTTTTTAATGAATATATATTCTTTTCAGCATTGAAAATTTCTAAATTAGCTTTTGTAATTGACTGCTCTTAATCATAGATGGGACTGTTATACCCTGGTGATGTGAGAAGGAAGAAACGCCTTTTTTTGGCTGAATGCTGATTTCCTTCCCAGAGCTACATTTATTGTGTGTACTGTCAGAAATGTGAGCTAGAAAAACAGGCACACAAGAAAACAGTGAGCACAGGAGGAACAGAAAACAATGTTGCCAAGGCAACTTTCTCTTGGTTTCCAGAGATACTTTTAAAAAAATCCTGAAAACATTAGTCATACTTTTTTTTTTTAATGCATTATTTTTATCTATTAATTTGGAGTTTTCTTTGCCAGAGCATGGAAGGCATGGAGGTAGAAGACAATCTCTCCAGGAGAAGAGTTGGTTTTTTGGTGAGGTCTCAGGGCTGAGCTTGCAGCCAGCCAGGACTGCAGCATCCTGATGTGCCCACAAGGAATGTGCACGTTGCTATGCACCAAGAGGTGCTGCTTCATTATGACCCCAGTCAGAAAGGCACTTGGGTGTAATTGAGGTATAACTTAAATTTTTAACTGTAAAGGAGAGGGTGGTGGAGACGATGCCGTGTCCCTTCAGGCACTGGGAACCCCCACCTGTGTGGCACTAAGCTGCTCTCTGACGAGGGCACAGCGTGTCAGGCAGACCCCATCCATGGAGAGCTTCCATCAGCTCGGCCATTGGAGCTATTACACAATTTCCTTACAGGAGAACAACTCCATTCATCACCTACTCTCAAACAGAACTCATGTTGCCATGAGAATTCTTTCAGGTGAGGGCAGGTTCACCCAGCTGAAGAGCAGCAAGCCCTTCCATTGTCCTGGGGCTGAGAGCCAGGCACTGCACATCCAGGGCATATGGGAATGCCATCTGGGAAGGGCCCTTCCATCACAGAGTCTCCAGGGAGGCTCTGCAAACCAGAAATGTCAGCTTTTCATGCTGAAAGCAGTCCAGAATGTGCCGTTTGCAGACATCTTTGCACTCTGGCATTGCAAAAGGAGCTGTGATACTTTCTGTAGCACCACAGTGGCTGCAATAAAGCTTTACCAGTTATTTATTTATTGTCCTCCCAGATACTTAATCTAAAACAGAGTAACTCCAGCCTGCCTCACAAGCAGTGCAATTTTTGTGATGAAAATTTTCATCTTACCCTAGCATGGTTAAGTGCAGTTAGGAAATCACCAGTGTTCCTTCTTGTGCTGTGTGAAATGGTTTTTTTCCCCCAAAATGGAAGATTTTAAAGCCATAAAAGAAGGAAAAGTGGAAAATAGAAAATTGAAATTATACTTTCATTGGTAAAATAAGAATTTTTTTGCTTTGATAGCACGTGATTTCTTTACTTGAAACAATTAGCTTGAAGGAAAAATAGAGAAAAAATTGTTGTGACTGAACAGACACATTTAATCCTGAAAATGCAGAGAAGGGAGCTTGGCATTTATCTGAATTATGTAACCAATCCCTCAGTGGAACTGACAAGATTTTCAGGAGCACGTCAATCCCCAAATTCCTTGTAAATCCTTGTACCATGCGTAGGGACCCAGAAATTTTCCAAGCCACTGAAGGTGATGTGCACACCCAGTGTGTCTCTGCTCTGACCTGGAGGTATTTTGAGGAGTTTGCAGTGACAGAGACCCAGGCTGCGACTGATGGGAGCAAATCCCCTGCTGCAGCCAGGATATTGCAGCAGGAGCTGTGCTCCCTCCTCCCGCTGTCTCCCTCCACCTGGAATGCAGAGCTGGTTATTTCCCAAGCCCACTGGGAGCACAAGAGTGTGAGCCAAAGTAGCTGTGAGCTCACAGGAGAAGAGAGACTTGACCACCTTGCTCTGAAATTTTCTGTCCAAATTTTGACCATTCCCTTCCTAAAAGCAGCCTGGCATAGTCAGGAAGAAATGCTGGAAACAGGGAGATTTGCTTCAGTGATGGAGACCATCCCCAGCCTAAATTGTGTGTCTGTGAGAGCACTTCCAGCTGCAGAGCACCAGGAGCTGCAGGCAAACACTGCAAGAGGTTTCAGAGTGGAAAAGGCAGACAAGATTGGTGCACAGAATAGCAACTGGAATTATTTGAGAAATGAAAGGAAGAATAGATCACAAATTGGCCTCTTGCTCACAGCATTTCTGACATAAAAATTGAAGTAGTTCTTGCAAAGCCCTGGTGATTCAGGGTTGCCAGCTGCCCAAAGCTCTGTGTGCTTGCTTTGGAGAGGTGGTGGGCTTAGGTTTTGTTCCCTGCCAGGAAGAAGTGTGGATGTGTCACCCAAACAGTGCAAGGTTGAGTTTCCTGCTCTGTAATGGATGCTGTGAATTCAGGACCTCCATGTGGCCTCAGTAGCTGCTCTTAATGGTGTTAGCACAGAAAACACTTGCAAAAATCCAATGAACTGGGACACAATAACTCCCAGCCATATCCTTCAGCTTTTTCTTTTACAAAACTATGGAAGCACATGAAATGTTGACAGAACAGTAGGAATAAAATGTTCAACCTTCCTTGAACAAGGAGCAGACTGTGCATTTTTCTGTAGGTTTTGGAGTGGTGGACTTCAGAAATAATGTTGCTGGCCAATTAATCCCTTTCAGGGCAGACAGATTCCTTCTGCAGGAGTGAATCTGCCTTGTTTGTTTGCTGGACTAATTTATTTGCTAAATGATCTGGATAAGTCATTTGTGAGTGGGTGTTCAGCCAGCAACTTGAATCCTGGCCCTTGGTTACCTGAGATGTGTGACATTATCCTTGCTCACTGCCTGGAAGGTGGCAAAGAGGATAAGCAGTGAGGTGTGTCACAGGTAAACAACTCTGACCAGAAGTCAGGAGGTCCTGCTAGACAACAGACATTTATTGTGGTCCACAGGATAGACTGTGGCTCATGTGAGGTCAGACCAAGTATTCTTACGCATAAAAGTCATGCAGAAGCAAGTATTACAGTTCATCTCTTTATTCATACATTGAAGTTTGGTCTCCTGAAGTCCAGGGTAGTAACTGATGGCTTTTCTTTTTTCTCAGTACAGTCAGAATTTTCAGCTTAATCATTTTTTGATCATTGTGGCCAAGCCAGCCGCCTGCCATCACATCCCCCAGGAGTCCTTCTCTATTCACAAGAAGCAAGTCTAGGGGTCATCTTTCCTAGCTGGCTCACTGAATGCTTGTGATAAGAAATTATCCTCTACAAACTCCAAGGATTTCCAAGACCTGCTCATCACAGCAGCATGGTATTCCCAGATGGTGCCTGGCAAGCTGAAAGCTACTGATCCAGGAATTTCTCCTAATTGCCTGTGGAATAACTCATCGGTGAGTTATAAAATACCTGTCCTGGCTGGGGTATTGGTGGTAGACACCCACTACATTTCCTTTGTTTTCCACACCCCCCAATCCTCTTTATCACATCATCACTAATTTTAAGGGCTGTGCAATGGAACCTCTCCCTTATACAGTGCTACCTCCAGTTTGCCTGCCCTGCCTGCCCCTGCTGAACAGCCCTTAGCCCTGCACCCCAGCACTCCAACTGTGGCACTCATCCCACCCAGTCTCACTAACACCAATCATACTCTGGGAGGAATAATACCATATTTACTCTGGGAACTGAGCAATGCCTTCAGTTCACCCCATTTTTTCCTCACAGTGTATGTGTTGGGGTACCAGAATTTCAGACACACCCCTGAGACAGCTGTGCTCCTGTGAGCAGTGCAAATGTGCCCACTGCCATTTCCCCTTCAGGTAATGCCATGCCAGGTCTTGGTTTGCCTGCAGTTGACATTCCCTTCCCTCATGGATTCTAGTTTCAAGCTCTCTCGATCAGGCCCCCAAGCTTATGCCCCAAATGTGTTTTTCCCATCAGTTCAGACTAATCCGATCAGGCCTCAGCACGCCTTGTGTCTCCAAGGCTCTTCCATGACTTAAAAGCCCAAAGTTTTGGCAGACTCCCCAGTCCCAGAGTCAGATATTGATATCCTGAGCTCACCTGTTTCTTCCAAAGTCTCCCTCAATTACTGTGAGGATTGAGGTAAACACAACGTGGTTTTGGGATAAATTCAGTGCCTAAGTGTCCCAACACACCTTCTCAGTTCTGTTCCTTTGGACAAAGTCTCTTGGGTTAGTCAGGACACTTGCTGAGCCAAGGCTTGTCCAAGTAGGAGGCTTGCCCACACGGGAAGAGGAGCAGGTTTTTCCTCACCTGGAGGAGCACTGGGTTAGCTTGTAGGGGCCTCCAGGAGAGAATGTCTGAGGACACTGCAGGCTGAAGAGAGGTGAACTGGAGGAAAAGTGAGGAAGCCATGGGGCCCAAGTGCTGAGTAAGGCCTGGAAAATAGCTCTCCAAAGTCTGACTTTTAACACCAAAGTTGCTGCTTCCTCAGCTGGCTCAGGGGATGCAGTATGGGGAGCTTTGCCTCATGCTTCCACATCCTCCCCACCCTCCACCCTGGCACTGCTTCTGTTTGTGCGGTGCCAGGAATGCAAAATTTATCCTAGAGCAGAAAATCTTGTCCAGGTCAGCTTTGGTAGTTTATGTCCCTGTTGCCCTGGGATTCTATAGGGTGCTTTCAAAAAATGCTGTGAAGTAGAAAACTGTTAGACAAGAAGCAAGAAAGTAAACTTTTCCTGTGCAGTTTCAGGGCTCAGATAGTTTTGCTCTTACAGATCTTGCTGCAAAATTCCCAACCGTAATACTTTAAGAATATGAAATCAGACTATTCTCAGACTCAGGGGCATCTTCCTTAAATACAGAGCAAATCCCAGACCAGCTTCAGTCCCAGCAGGGAAAGTCTGGGCTGGTGAGAGGATGACCACCAGAGTGGTCCTGCATGGTCAGACAGGAAAACTTCCTGAACAAGAGTGATACTGATTTAGTTAAATTGGCAAGGTATTGCCAAGTCTCAGCTCTGAGCTGCCTTATGCAGGGTTTTGTTCAGCATATCTAAAAGTCTGAAGGGATCCTGTGTTATCTCATTTCTCTCTGGGAGATTGATGCTGAGTTTAAATTTAACTTAAGATGAAAACATCTGTTACTCTTCAGAGTAAATATGTTCTGATATTCTCCAATTGATTGAGAGGCAGACAGTTCAGGAGACAGAAACTGAAGGCATTTTGAACCGTCACTGTTTATACTTGGAGCAGGACTAATTTGTTTCCCACTCTTATGAGTCATGGCTAGAGGTAATAAAAAATCCTTCAGAAAGTGATGATGATTGAAAATGATGTGTAGATATTCGTACCTTTTCATAAAAAAAAAAAAAAAGTGAGGAAAGGATATTATAGACTGGTGGGATTGTTATGTTCTTATGAAAAATTCACATTTGCTATATTAGCTGCCTGGAGCCTAAAGCACTGTCTGCAATCTGCATTGTTATGTTAATTCATTATTTACATTGCAGTGTGCTTGGAGATCTCAAGCACAGACTTGGGTCTTACTGTGCTGGGGGCAGGGGCATGGAAATGACAAAAGGGCAATGTCACCTCACAGCTTGTTTCACTTTCCCTGCTCCCCAGGTGAGAAGGGAGGGCCAAGGTTAGGCTGTCCCCTGACAGTTCGGTGTTCCCAGACTTGGCTTTTTGGGAGTAAATTGTGGGTTCCAGGGACTCCTCTGAGGGACTGGGTGCCATGGGCATCTTTTCTGCCTAAGGCAGCTTTGTTCGAGCCTTCAGTGGGGTGTTAACAACCCTAACTGGGCTGATTCCCTAACCCCAGGGCTGGTGTGAATCACAGTTAGGGTGCTGTCTGCTTAACCCAGCTCAAAGCCTGTCCTTCAATGCAAAGAGAAGTGCTCTTTAATATAAAATTCAAAGCGTTTTTCCTGTTGCCGTGATTTATTACATTCATTATGTCCTGTTGCCTTATCTTTATTATTATTTGCAGACACTGTATTTCCATCTCCCTCTGTTTGTTTTTGGTCATGATCAGGTAGTTTTTGACCTTTGGAAAATCTGTGAGAGCAGAGAGGAAACCTGAGTACAGCACTATTCAGTGTGGTAGGACTGACCTTTGCCATTGTGATTTTTGCCCTCCTAAAACCTTCCTCTCTTCCTCCTGCCAGTTCTCCCATTTTGTGACATCTTGGACCAGAATAATTTGTTGGCACTTTGTTACACTGGCAAATTTTGTTCAAATAAATATTAGTAATACTTTGGATTTTTAATATGGATATTATGAATATGCCTTACATAGATGGCTTTCCTGTAACTGTGCTCATTCATACAAGGGGTGAATCCAAACCCCCTTGGCAGTAAGTAGACTCAGACTTTAGCAACCAAAAGGAAGTCACAGTAAGAATTAAGCTGAAACAGGGTGAGAGGAGCTTCCACACTGCCCCTTATGAAGGCTGGTGTCTCAACTGTCCCTCCAGATCATTATTACACTTAACCAAAATGCTCCCAAATATAACTTGGTTTGGTTTCAGTTCCAGTTTCCCCTCACAGTTTGCAAACTCGAATATTGCATGTGGGTGCCAGCTCAGCCACGGTGCTTAGCAGGTCTGGGAAGATTTTCAAGTGCAGAGCTGTAAATCCATAACTGAATGTGCCTATCCACATCCCTGACTTCAAAAGTGTATCAGAACTCACAAAACCCCCCTGCCGTCTCCTCCAAAATGTGCAGCAGAGCCAGTTTCAGGACACTGGGGGTTTAGCCTTAGAAAGAACCTGGGGCAATCTCATTCTCCCCTGCTCTGCTGGAAGAGGTGACCAGAGGCCTAAGGATGCTCCATCTTTGGCAGAGGCCTAAGGATGCTCCATCTTTGGCAGCTGCCAGGATGCTGCAGACAAAGACATGGCTTGCCTGGGGAAGTTGGGAGATTTGGGGAAATTGCTGTTCCCAGAAGGAGCTGGGATGAAGGACTTTGGACAACTCTGCCCTGTGCCCTGGCCAGAGCAGAGCACCTTTCATGCCTGCTAAGGTGTAAGGAGCTGCCTTCTCAATACCTGGAGCAAGAGCTTGCTGTTCCCAGCTGTGCCTGCTACTACCCCACAGCTACATGGAGCAGGGATGTGTGTAAACATTTGGGTTGCTCAGCATCATCCCCATGCACCAGCATCTCCTTGTCAGGTTCCTCCTGCAGTTCTCTGGGTTCTTTGTCCTGTGCCAAAGCCAGAGGCTGTCCAGGTCCCTTCACATCCTCCCTGTGGATCACTGGGCTGTTCAGTGGATCACTCTGGCTGTCCAGAGGTTGTCCAGGTCCCTTCACATCCTCCCTGTGGATCGCTGGGCTGCATACCTGAGCCCTCTGGACTCCACCGAGAGCTTTGCTCACACCATGGCCCTGGCACCTACCTGACATCCATCTCCTCTGCCTCCTTTCTGGCTCCCTGCCTCCTCCCTAGTTTGTGTGCAACTCATGACTCTTCCCTGTGTGTTTTGAGTTCGCCATCTATTTTGACCTAGTGCAGTATTAGGCTGTTGGTGAGTTTATTTTTTTTAAGGCCTTTCTGATTTAATGAACCCTTCTGCCCTGCCTCACTGAAGGAGCTGCTGACAGATGGCTGGAATTTGCATTTCCATTTCAAAGGTTCCAAGCAGTTGTGCACCCAAGGCTTGGTGAGGTGCCCAGGTTGCTCTGCTGTCGAGGGGTTGCTTAGTTGCACTGCTTTGGGCATCCTTGCTGTGCTGTGCCTGTCAGAGACTGCTCTGGCTTCCAGCAGTGTCTGACTCTGCATGGCACAGCCAGGATTGCATGGGATAATGCTTCTAACTGGAGCCTTCCCTCAGCCCCTCAGGAGTTTAATTCCACTCCTTCATCTGTTGGCCTTGTAATCTGTTGGGCATCAGCCCTACCTGGTTGTCAGGGCAGTAGTGTTTGTTCCTCAGCAAGGGTTGTGGGGCACTCTGGATTATGAAACCATTATTTTCTTGCTGGACTCTCATGGGCAAAGGTCAAAAGCTTCTCTGTGTGACAGTAGATACAACTTTCTTCTTAAGAGAGACCAAAGTGGTGTTACTTGCCATGGGCAAAATGAATGTTCTGGAACACACAGGGAAAAAAGCCACGAAACAATAGGCAAGTGAAGCAAGGGAGGTTATTTTCAATTACTTAAAGTTATAGTATCTTCTGGCTCATCCATGAAAAGAAACAGATAATGAGTGCATCCCTCCCACACTGGACCTACACATTTTGGATTTCCACAGAGGAGAAAAAGATAAGCCAAACAGGCAACCTTTTTTTTTTTGTTTGATGCTGTGTGGAATAAGTGGTGGTGTTGTGATTGGTGCTTGCTCACTCTGATGGCCCCCCTGAACTTAATAAAAAGATCCTCACTAGAAGAATTCCTGTCCTGTGTATGATACAGTGACACATACTGGTAAAGGGTTCCCTGCTACCCCAGAAGTTGGTTTGGATTCAGCCAGCCTGTTAGGGGGGAAATTATTTCATTATCTGAATGCAAGAGCTTCAACCATGTTCCAAGGTCAAGGCACATCTGATTCACAGGCTGAGGAGTAAATTTGTCCCTTTTCCTCCTGAGATACAGCATGGGATCGCATGGGAGGAAATCTCAGGCTGAGGGTGCTTTAAAGAGAGAAGGGACACAAGGCACATGGCATCCTTCTAAATCAGATGGGGGAGTGGATCCTAACTAAACACAGCTGGTTTTTCTGATCACTCACATCAAAGCTTTTGTTAGAAAGCGTTTCAATGAGTCAAAAATATTTTTAATATGATCTCTGCTTGCACAGAAAAAAAATTTTCACTGCTGGGTATTTCACATGTTCTTGAATCCCTCCTGTGAATTTACTCTAGCCCCCATTTTGACACGTAGTTGGCACATTTATGGGTTGATCACTTATTATGGTATTTTTTCCTGGTTTTGCCACTGAGACTATGGACAAATGAACTGCAAAATGCCTGCCCTGTAAGGGCAATTATGCTGCTATGAGACTCCTCCAATCTGTTCCATTCCAGGCAAGCATCAAAATTCCTGCCCATGAAAATGTCTGGTCATCAGGGTTCTCATTACAATAAATAAGCTATTAAAAAGTCACATCCTAAACATATCACTCAAAGAAAAAAAAAACCACAAGCAAATAAAACCTGTCCTCTGTACAGCCCTCATTTAAATTATATACTTTCATTCTTTCAGGGAAAACCAGTGCTTTGGAAGACAAACAGGTGTTAGCTCTCTCCCTATTTCCCCATCAATGGGCCATCACCCACCCTTCAGGACCTGGCCTGTAGAGCTGGGCATCACAAGCCCACATTTACACTCCCTGTCTCTTACCATTTTGCTTGTTCCTTTTTTTCTGACTACTGCTGCCTGAGGAGACAGGACACACCACAAAGATGTCAATGTCCTATAGAACAAGGTGTTGAATAAGCAGCAGAACTAATTAAAACTTGTTTCCTGCATAAATCCAGTTCCTGTCCTGTTTCCTTTATGGACAGTTTCTGTTCTGTCACGGATGATGCCTGTAGGTAGTGACAAATGACATCCCTGCTCCTTAGCCAGCCGGCTGACAGGTTGCCAGCTGCTGCCAAGCACAGTTGTAGCAGAGAGCAGGAACACTTTCTGGACTGCATTCCTCTAGCCAGATGCCAGTTTTCACAAAAACTGTAGGGATATAAAATCCTGGAAACATCAGCTGCTCACTGAGGTTGATTAGTGAGTTAATATTTATTAGTGGAGGATTGAAAGATGCATGAACAATGTAATCTCTTAAACATCATGGATGTAAGGAATCAAGCCAAAAGGGAAGAGGAGCATGTGCAATCAGAAGTGATTACTTGTGTCTTTATCCCCTTCCTCTCTCTACAGGAGATTTGATGTAACATAGTTTAAATTCCATAATCCCTTGATCAGGAATCAGAACCTAACTTAATGTTTTCACTTAGTGTTCCTGCTGCAGAAAATATCTTAAATGCATACTTTGCAAGAATGTTGTCACTTTTTTACCTTCCTCTCAGCTTCTCTAAAATGCAAGTTGCACTTGTGAGTGCCCTGCAGCAGGTATTACAAAAGTTGCCTTTTGTTACAGATCAGCAAAACACAGGTTGTCTGCAGGATTATAGAATATTCTTAGTTAACCAAAATCTAGATGAAGACTTACACCAGTACTGCTGTGATTTAGTGTGTCATAATTGCAGTGAAATTTAAAACTAATTACATAAACCATGCCTGCTTCTTTTAAAGGGTTGGATGGCAAATCTCTGGCCTTGCACTGTGTTGTAATTGATGTGTTTTCTTTTGTCTAAAGACTTTTCCTCTGTGTGAGGCACTCATAGCCACATTTGATGTCTGTACATCACATACCCTAACTCTTCCACTGGACGTTCAGATGCTTCATGTGGTTCACACCCAAACCCCAGAGTATTTCTTGAATTTAATTTTAAATTTATTTTGCAAATTGCTGCAAAATATGCATGAAATTTGCTTGTGGTCAAGTCCAAGATCTTCAGAGAGCTTCATGCCAGTAGGATATGTTGATAAATACCATGTCTTGGAGTTAGGCAAAACATTAAATCCTGAGTTACAGTACATGATGTAACAATAAAGAAGCCAGCAAAGCTAAACCATGAACAGTTCCATTTCTGGTGCCCATTACCATGGGCTTCAGAACACATGTTGTGTTTTGTTTTCCACTGCAGAGTGTAATTTAATAGCTAGGGATGTATTGAAACTCCTGGAAAAGAACAAACAATGTAGTTTTTCAAATCACAAGTTTTCATGCCTGTCTTCACAAAATCAGCTGACAACCAGGTAGGTTTGTGCAAAGATGGAAAAAAAATTCTAATTAGATTTCATTTTCCTGAATAATGTCAGAACCCTCTCTCTTTCCTGAAACCATTGCAAATATCTGCTGCACTTTGGTAATTTCAAGCTTTTTTTGAAGTTCCTGAAGTGTCTTCAGCTTCTTAGCTTTTGCTTCTGGGGTCCAGCATGCACAAAATCATTTGTCTTGTTTTGGTACAAGGACAAACAAAGCATCCTCCTTTCTCTGAGCAGAATCATGTTTGAAATACGCACTTTTTCAGTTTTATTTTGTAAACCAATTGCACAAATAAGTACACTTGGTTGTCTAAGGAGTACCTTTGGGATGAAAGGGAAGAGTACAGCTATAATAAAGGTTGAATGAGTCTAACTAACTGTGTCAGTCCCTGAAGTGTCATTAGTGTCTAATTGTAACACATTAGGTCACAACCACATAATTCTGGCAAATGTAGAAGGGTGGTGTGAGAGCCCTCCTTGTGTATGTAATGAGGAGAGCATTATCTCTCCTCAGCCTTACTGGAGAACAACTGATGTCCCAGCTGAGTCGTTCCAAATGGCAAAGCAAAATCTCATTGGTGCTGTAAGCAGCTGGAATTGTCAACCAGTGCCAGCCACTGTCACAATCCCAGCCTTGGTAAGAATCAAGAAACACATGAGCTTTGCATATCCAGAGCACTGAGAGGGGTGAAAAATCTCTTGCCAGCCTGAATCACTGTTCTGGGACCTTTAGCAGAACTGGGAAGCTCTCAGTTCAGGGTGTCCATCTCACCTCAAGAGAGGAAAGAAAGGCATGTTTCAGTGTTGTCACTCAGGTTTGCTTCAGAACAAAATTTTCACAGGCCTGGGGAATTCCCTTTTGTGCTGATAAATATAGTATTAACTGAAAGATCTATAACAGTTTGCCTTATAAATACACAACAAAATAATTTTAAAATATGGCAGCTTGACTTACTCAAGACAAACATCTCAGTGCTCACTGAAAATATTTCAAGTCTGAATTTTGAAAAGACAAAAAAAATACGGAAAACATTCCTTTGAACAAATTTAGAGATATGCAGATTTCTAGATTTGTTTTGCTAAGGCAATAGATTGTTCTTTACAGGAAAAAAAAAAGTGATCCCTGAAAGACAGTGTGACTGCTCTGCCTGTTTTAGATAGACTTGACATGCCCTCTAAGGATTAGACAACTATATATATTATACATAATTATATAAGCAATCATAGATAGAATAAATAGGAGGATTAAA
This sequence comes from Hypocryptadius cinnamomeus, assembly GCA_013400635.1. Taxonomy (NCBI): domain Eukaryota; kingdom Metazoa; phylum Chordata; class Aves; order Passeriformes; family Zosteropidae; genus Hypocryptadius; species Hypocryptadius cinnamomeus. Next base: position 163,822 of record VYZP01030403.1, read on the forward strand.
ATCCTCTGAGAGTGGGTGTCTTGTCACAGCATCCCTGCACTTGAAGTGGCAGAGGAAAAGATACAGCTGAACCTTTTTGCTTTCTTCATTTTGATGATCCAGCGAGGTCTGAGATGGCTCTCTTGACTTTGAGGGGGGTGGGATCAGGCCTTTCCTTCCTGGCAATAGCAAGGTCATGTATTTTCAGTGCAGCACTTAAAATACGTCCCTTATCTCCAGCCTGTGCCCTGTGGCTGCTCACAGCTGTCTCTGCTGCAGCTCTGTCTCTCATCCAGGAAAATCTGTGGCACAGCTCCTTGTAAGGCCAGCCTTTCCTGGGTACTTCACTCTGGGAAGTCCTTGCAGGCTGATGTGGTCGAACTTGTCTGGCCCTTTTGTGTCTCCAGGCAAAAAATGGACTCAAACCAGCTGAAGCCAACTGGTAACAGGTTGGCTTCTGCCTGATGGCTTTGGCCCATCATGGCAGTGCCTGGATTTTTGGAATAGCAGGATCTTTCTTGTGCTGGCACTGACCCTTGTGGTACTCAGAGAGTGACTCTCCTGGTTTGCTGCTGGTGGATGGAGCTTTTGGGATCTACCAAGGCGCACGTGTCAACTAAGCCACTATCCCACTCCCCATGGCCAAGACCAGCCTCATGCAAGGCTGTCATGATGCTACTGAGGGAATGGGGGAGCACTTGGGATGAACTTTGATCAGGAGCAAGTTTGAAGACCTCCAGTGTTTGTCTTTGGCTGGAAGATAAGACATTCCTAGGAAATACATCTTCCTCCTCGTGCTGTGATGAAGGCCAGACCAGAGGAAAAAGAAACTGCTACACTTCCCCTCTCTGGCAGTCCACTGCCAAGCACAATAAACCTTGTTTTGGTATAGACTGAAATATCACAGACAAAATTTGATTTCATTATTACATTTCATTTGTTTTCTTGGCATTGCCTTATTCCTGTCAGGCTGTCTGATAATCCATTTTTCTTTTCATTTTGCTGGGTTTTTTCCATCCACTTAAGTTTACTTAGTGCCCAAACCAATCTCCTGTTAGCAGTCATTCATCTCAACTCTTTCCACTTTATAGAGACTGCAAATGACTTGGAAAAGTCACTTGTGTTTTATTCTTAAAGGTCATTTGCCAATAACAATGCAAAGTCAAACCTGCTTTCATACTTGAAGGAAATCAGCAAAATAGGTCATTTTTTCCTGCAATAGATAAACTCTACACTTGCTTATTTGGACTTCAGCTTTCTCTTTGGTCTCAAGCTCTTTCCAAGTGCTCCAAGGATGCTTGAAGCAGCAAACTGAAAGTGGAGCCTTTCAGACTTTGAGCTGTATTTGTTCATCTGCTTTGCCTTGGTTAAGATAGTGGTTGCATTCTGACAGGATTGCTTTAAATCAGAATAATCCTACCAGGAGTAACCAATGGTTTAATTGATGTCTTGGCTTTCCTCTTGGTTGTTTTTGGCAGCAGCCCACTTTCTACTGCATGATGTCTTATCCAGCACTATTAATACACCAAGTTTGGGAGCACATTCCTGTTGTCCATTTCATTTTTAAAAAACATACAAATGACCAAGCATTGGGATTTCTTCGTGGTGTGGCCATTGGTTATTTGTACAGTCAAAAAAGTGTCTTGGTTGAAAGACTGGCAGTAAGTCACTGAAAAGAAGGGGACAGTTATTACAGTACCATTTGACATTTTGATGATAATTTTGAAATGCTGATAGTTTCAGCCCTCCCAAAGGCTTTTCAGGGAAAACTTGCAGATTTTTTCCTAGGTAGGAAAGGCCCAAAACTTTGATACTTGACCCACCTCAGTGAAATTTGATTCTGGAGCAGCAGGTGAAGAAATAACATAGCCCTGCATACCTGATAGAAATAGATGGCTAAGTGGAAAGGTGAAATCCTACTAATATTCCTCCCAGAGACTGGAGAACAGATTCATCCTTTATTAGAGATCAGGGAATGCATGTAAAGACTCCTTTCATGTCTCTGCTCCCAGAACCACTCATTTTCTCAGACAGACTCTTTCCTTTAAAAGACAGGAAATTAACTGCGCTGAAATATGAAATGAATATATTTTCAGTATGATGTCTTGATTTGTGTATATTTTAGTTAGGTTTTCAAGCATTTAGGTTTTTAAATAGTTCTTCTGTTAATCTTTCTCAGAGATTTGTTGGGTTTTGTTTCTTGGTCTTTGGAAGGAGTTGGTTATTGTCTGTACTAATTTCCTTCTGGTTCTTTTCCCCTTGTCTCTCACATTTAATTTGCAGCAGATACCTCAGCTCCCTTGAAAAGTGTTTGTCCTAGGGGTTTTTTTACACCAAATTCAGCAGCAGCAGCTCTGGTTTTTTTCCAGATGATTTCATCATGTTGTCCCTGACATTTCCTTGCATTTGTATCACCTATTTATGTTTGAAATAAATGTCTATGACTGACAAAAGAATGTTACAGACAGAGTTTGTAGTTTGTAGTCTGCTTGGTAATTCTTCATCTTCTATCAAGTGGCCATCAAATGAAGCCTCAGGGATGGTGAACACCAGGGAAAGATATTTTACAGTGGCTGCTGCTTCCTCATTGTCCTGTCTGATTGCATTTCACGTGTGAGGCAAAACAATAAAAAACCTGGAGTGTCTCATCTCATGAGCAGTCTCAGCTAGGCATGCAGGATTAGGGTTTTTTCTTGGAAATTAGAAAATCAGATACTCCTGGAAGAAGCCAGAGGTTGTGCCAGGCCTGCTGACACTGTGTGGTGAGGTCTCAAGAGGGCTTCTCACTGTGAGTCCTGCTTTTTATTGAATTCTTTTGTTTTTTCCACAAAGACATGAGAAAGTACACGACCAGAACATGCAGAAAGAACTGGGCATCTCTGCTTTTTGTGCACCAGGGAGTCAAGAGCATGGGGTCATGACAGCTTTTAGGTCCTATCTCCAAGAAGACAGCTGTGGTGTTAGAGCTGGCCCTGGATGACAGGTTCAAAATGCTCTGTATGTGCTGTTCCTGCTGGGCACACTGTGTTTGCACATCCCAGGGGCTCGTGAGTTCTGCCTCTCTGCCCTGACTTGCAGATCTTTCTTGCTTTTCCCCAGTCCTGGAAAAGCTGGGCTGCAAAACACAGGGAGCAGCATTGGAAATCCTTGGCACAGGGAAGAGTTATGGATGGACATACTGGTGTCAGGCCACAATCTGCCCAGGCTGCTGCCACCCAGAAGGGTTAGGAGAGAGAGAGAAATTACATTAGTGTCAGTTATGCTGGAAGTTTTTCTTCCCAACATATTCCTGGCCTGGCTGAGGGGTGATGAAATAAAGACCTGTCTTTGAATTCACCTGTATCAGCCCCCCTTTCCATTGAATTCTTTGCTGATTTTGTTCTGCTTGAGGATTGGGGCAAATTTTGTTGTGAACAATCTCGTAGAAGATTTACCTTCCTGTCTGGCTTCAGTTTTGCATAGAAAATGGAAATAGAAATATATTTTACAATGTGAAGTCAAGATGATAGTCCATGATTTAATGTCCTTTCCTTCCAGTGTTTTGGAGAGAAAAACTCACCTGCACTATTAAAAACAAAATATATTTGGATAGAAATCAGTAATATTTTGTTTAGGAAATGTAAAAGAAGGACCAACAGACTTTCAGGCTGCCATCACTGTCCCTCTCTTTACTGAAATGTTCTGCTGTATTTGCTTCTCATTCCTCCTGCTGGCAATATTGGCAAAATTCTTGGAAAAGATCAAACTGTTCCCCAGAGCCAGCTCTAACCCCACTTGTCTTTCTAGCTCTGTTTTTTTCAGGTAGCTTTCTGGCAGGTCCAACACCAACTGCCAGTTTCCCTCCCTCCAGAGAGAATTTGCAGAGACAGGTTTGAACTTCAGCTCATTCCTTCTTTCTGCTGCCTGAAGGGCAGTTTGGGATATCTGAGCAGAGAAACTTTGATCTGTGGTAAACTGGTCAAAAGAAAAGGGACTTCAGGCAGCTGGAAAATATTTGTGAGTTGAATTTAGCAAGTGGTCTTGTCTGAGAAAATAGTTTCCACAAGTGCTGAAACACTTCCTTTCAGACAGAACCTCCAGCAGGTTTCCTCTATCATGCCATGAAAAATCAGAGTGTGCAGTGATTAGCTGTAGACAGGCTGTGGGAGGGGTGATGAGTTTCACTACAACACAATCAAACACCTCTTTTTGTGCCTCAGAGTGAAGTTTAAAATGGCTCTGAGCACTTAACAGGTTAGGATATTTTTAAAGTCAGGTGTGCCTTTGCACGACTGATCCCCAGTGAGTGAGTTCCTCCTTGTGATGCATCCTGCTTTATGCCATCTGCCAAGGCTAAGCAGCACCAGACTGTGAGAATTAAGAAATTGAGAAAATGCACTGGTTCCTTTCTCCATTCTGTATTTCCAGTTTTACAATTTTTTCTTAATCCCACAACAGCAAACACAGAGTAGCTCAGAGCTCAGTATGTGAAGACTGGTCTGATTTGGCCAGTTTTGCCCATCAGATATGTAAGTGCCATGACCATATGGTACCCTCTCATTCATTCAGTTCCTGAGCTTTGTTAGTTTGCTTATGTAGCTTCCTCAGCTGTTCACCTTAGTCAGAGTCTATTTGCTTTAATATAAAGACTGTATTTAAAAAGCTAAAACAATTTTTCAACTCCTTATCAAGAATTTATTTTTGAGCTATTCATTTGTAGATTGTGTTTTTCTAGTGCAAAGAAAGATCCATCCATCACAAGGTGGGAGGGTGTCATCAGTAAGAGTAAAACCATAATTTCTAATTTACAAGTTGGCGAAGTTGTAGTGGAGCTGTGTGCCACAAACAAGTCTGCATGGTGGATGTCCTAGAAAGCATTATTGCAATTTGCCATCCCACATAGCACCGACAGCTGAAATATTTCATTTGGGGCCACTGGCTGCTGGAAGAAGTGCATTTGACGCCTCAGGTTTTAGCTTTTCTATTTTTCAGATTCTGTGCTGCTTTGGTGTGTGGGTCTGGGCTTCACATTAGGGGACAGTAAGCTCTCTTCACAGAGCAGGTAGAAAAAACAATTCCTTCTCTAGCTGGGGACCAAGGACAGCTGATCCAGATCACAGGCCCAAGAGCATAAACAACAGTGGACTGAAGAGAGAAAATAAGAAGGATGGGCTAAAGCTGTAATTGGACAATTAGCTCCAATATGCAAATGGACCAAAACTTATGAAAGTGTGAGACCCTGTGACCAGTCGTCCATTTTGTGACCATTTTGGGTTCATCTGGGGTGTAGCCCTGGCTGGGCTCTTGTGCTGCCCAAGGTGTGTCCATTTAGGCCTTCTAATAAATACCTACTTTAATCTTTAGCTCCATCTACTCTGTGTTCTAGGTCAGCCTTCACAAGGCATCACATTCACTTCTTGGGAGCTGCTGATTCTCTTTTTTTGCAGAATTGAGCAAAGAGGGAAGGAGGAGGCAGGGACCCCTCTGTGCAGCTCCTGTGCCAGTCCACGACAATGTCCTGTGCAGGAACAAGGGGCCACTGGGCTGGCTGCAGAGGACAGAGGTTGTCCCTCCTCAGGGGCTGGGAGGGCTACAACTCCATGTCTGGGAACAGGCAGATGCAGCAGTGTCATTTGCAGCTGCCAAGCCAAGGTCTCAGGCACCAGGAGCACCACTGTATCTCGCTGTATGTTGCTGCTCTAAATTTAGCCCTGTCACTGCCTTCTGGGTTAGCTCTGGTCTCTGTCTGTATCTGGGAGAGAGCCAAGGGCTGGGGGAGAGGAGGGGATGCTGTGGGCCATAGCTCACACTCCTGTTCAGTGCCAGGGCCAAGGACCACTTCTCTCCTTGTGTGGAAGAGAGAAGGAACCGTGCCCAGAATTAGAAAGAAGCGTAGCTTGGTGCATGTGGCAGGGTGAATGAAATCTCCCATTCCTCACTGGAAGGAGCACAACAAAATCAGGGCTTCACTAGAGGGAATCAAGTATTTCACTCTTACACTTTTACTATCTTCCAGCACATTCCAAGTAACAAAATGGCTATAAATAAAACTACTCTGCCAGCAAGTAGCTTTGGCTGGTGTTAGGAAGAAGAGATTGATGCATTTCTGTTCACAGCTGGAAACAAGCCTCAGTTCCCCTAGATGATGAGCTTCTCTGCAGACAGCATCACCATATCACTTTACATTTCTCTGAGTGTTAATTAGGAAGCAGGTTTGTGAATGTGAGGATATGAGTCTGGAAAATCCACTGTTCTGTGGTGGAAGGACAAGGGTACAGTGATAAGGAATATAAGGGATTTCCTTAATTTGTTTTTCAATGTATTTTATAGGCATATGAAACAGACCAACACCTCTCCAAATTGTCCCTGTGTTCTCATTATACTGAAAAAAATGACATTTATCAGCATGGCTGGGTGTTAGGGAAGTCTATTAATGGAAGCAGTATGCAACTGTACAGAGATGGTATTTAGTAACAAGCACATAAAGCTTTTCTTCCATTAAAATGGTGCTTCGGGCAAGAATGCATTGCTTGATTAGTTTTTTGGAGAGCAGTTTTTCATTCATAATGAGAACACATATCTCAGCCACTGTTATTAGTGAGAACACGCTCTAAAATGAAAATAGAGAGAAGGCAAAGCCAGGAAGCTGTCAGGGCAACATTAAACAGCATCACATCTTGACAAGGTGGGCTGTCAAGAGCATTTAGGCACCAGAGGAAGCACGTGCTGTGCAAGAGTCACTGATAACAGCAGAGCAGCCATCCACACAGCACCCAGGTTGGATCACTCTTGGTGGTCTTGGTGCTTGTTCCTCCCCAGCATTTCTCTACTCTCCTTGGCTTTCAGGATGCTGTGGATTTGTAGAATCCACTATGTGGAATTGCATGTGGAATTGCAATGTGGAAATGTGGAATTGCATGGTGCAGATTTCTGGGGGCTGGATGCCTGGTTCTCATCTGTTGACTGAAGAGGTGAGTGATTTTTCCAGAGCTTGTACAAAAAAAGGGCTCCTCACTACAGTGCCTTGCACGGCGTCAACTTCTGTTCCATGGAAGTCAGGTGGCTTTTGTGGTCGAGTGAAAGGTGAAATACAAAAGCAAGACAGAGTCCTACAAGCAGTCATTTTGACTGGAAAAGGACAAACTCAGTTTAGTTTCCATTCTTTTGATCCTCTCTGTTGGAGTATGTGAGGCAGAGACAGCGGCTCTTGCTGTTCAGCATTGTCACAGCTTAGTACAATGTGTGGCCATCTGCAGCCAGGCACAGGCACCACACAGAAAGAGGAGGTTTGTGCTGCTCTGTTTGCCTTGCATCATGAATGCATCATCTGTGGGAGATAAATAACACAACAGAAACTGGCAATGGAGTGAAATGGCAGTGCCATCCAGTTTGCCATGGAGGGAGAGTTACAGACAGTGCAGGTTAAGCACAGATGGCAGGGAGTAAAGGGAGTTTCCAGCGATGAAGGATGAAAACCCTCTGCCTCATGAGCTCTGCAGAGGTTGAAGTGGCTTCTTTTGCAGCTGAGGGTTGAGCTTGTGTCCTTCACAATCTTCTCTTTGGTTCCCTTTCTCCCTCCTCAGAGAGCTCAGCCCTGAACAGCCAAACAAGTGCTTTGCAGCCCCACACTGGAAGTAAATCCTTTGAGTGCGGGAGTTTTGAGGCACAGGTTGAAACTAAGATCAGCCAGACTGGGGCTTACCTGACAAGTGGGTACCCAAATGAGAACAGCCAGCATATCTGTGCACACCAGCAGAGCCCCTGGTCCCTCTGCCCTACAGGGAAATATGTGCTTGCTGATTAGAGGAACCAACTCTTGAATTGCTCTGCTGTTCTGCAATCTGTCATTGGGGGTTCTCCCTTCAGATGTGAGCTCAGAGCTCTGAGTGTTTGCATGGGGGAACCCTGACTGCTCCAAAAGTTTCTCTTCTGATCCCCTCTCAACTTGACTGGGGAAGAAAGAAGTCACATACACTCTAGCCCCTCTCCCCAGGTAACAATGCAACTGTGGCCAGGCTGACAGAACACAGTACTTGAACAGTTCTTCCTTTAAAACCATCCATTTGTTGCTTTTTTCCCCCTTTGAGATTATGGTATTTCTGCTGCCAAATGAGTTTTGAGATCAGATAAACTGGAAATAGTTACAATTTTTACCAAAAAACCAGGTAAAAATGAACTTATGAACTTAAAAATAAACCTGTGAATTATTGTTCTTTCCCCATTTGCATACTTCATTACTTTTTGGTTTCCTTCTGACATGGAAACTTCTATTATGATTGCAGCCTTGCCAGAAAAGCTAAAAGCAGGAAATACTACTGGATAACATTCACAGGAGTTTTGTAGGCAAAGAAGTAAACATACATGAATATTTTAAGGCTCAGACACTTGAATTAAGCTGCAATTGCTCTGTCCAGCTTTATTCATTCAGTCCTTTCCTGTGTTTAGCGTGGTTCACCAAGCTGAACAGATTTCATGGAAGCTGCAGGATAATTGAAGTTCCTACTGCATGTGTTTGCTATTTCTCCCAAAGTACTGGAGGTAGTTGCTCCTGTGCTTGATGTTTTCTCCCTGCTGTAACATGAGTTGCTCGACAGATTAATGCATGCATTTTCTTATCTGTCAGTTTTTACAGTGTGCCTTGAGCTTTGGGAGTATTTTTATTGCCTATCATTTCCTCCAGAAAATGAGTGATTATTTGTACTTTTTTTTTTTTTTTTACTACTATAAGAGTTCAGGCTGGAATTGACATTTTCTGGGACCATCTCTAAGTGTAAGCAACCTTCACAGCAATATTTACTTGCTCTGCTACAATTCTGGGACTTTTTCATGTACTGAATACTTTGATTTATAGACAGAGACGAGCCTGATACCTCCAGGCTGAGGAGGGAAAGGCAGTACAGTCCTTCATCCATTTTCCAGACTTGGATTTTCATCCAGCTCTACAAATGGAGCCTTGAGTCTGTCTTGCCCTCTGATATACTCTGTGCCTGTGCATCACCCAAAATCCTATCCATGTGTCTGCATGAGAAAGTGAACTCATTAGGTAGGAGGTCTGGGAGTGTTTAAACACACAAGGTTGTCACCTCAAAAGGACAGGAGTCACAGGGAACTCCCCCTGAGCTTTCCCCAGCACTTATTTCCAGTTTAAAGTTTTGTGGCAGCTCACATTCCCCAGGGCTTTGTGGAAGAGGATCCTGGAATTCATCAGGTAAAAAGATGTTCTGCTGGAGGGGGAAGAGAAGATATGTGCCATAGGGAAAACCAGCTTTGGAAGAGGATTCAATGCCCTAGAGGAACATTAGCTGTTTACCCAATATCTTTAGAGGCTATCTGACTACTTAAGGATTGTCAGTTTTGTGTGCTCCCAACCATCTGGAGTGATTTACATCCCATTCTTCCCATTTCCAGTTCCACAAGGCCAGGAGCTGGCCTGTTTTAGTCTGAGACTACAAGTGGTAGTTGAACCTAGGAGAGGAGATCCTTCAGCCAAGTTCTTGAGTGTTTAGGCTGTGTAAGATGGATAGGAGCCCTGAAATGGGGATAACAGGGCATGGAATAAAGACAAGGAGAAATATTTTCATCCAGAGACCTCTTGCACTTAGTACAGAACTGAAAATCGGTGAGGAACATTCTGTGAAATTGTGGGGAGGTATCAAGGTGCTATTTTCGTTTAGTATCTTAGAGAACTTTGAGATCTGTGCAAGAATTCAACAGGGATGGTACAGTTTCAAAAAGAAAAGACTGGAGAGGGTTGGTAAGAGCCTTACACTCATTAAACAGCTTCTCTTTTTCCATGGAAGGGCCATTAATTGTTCTCTGCTAAAGAGATTTTTTCCCCCCTACTCAGTCTTTATCAGCTATTTGTACTGCTAAGACATCTTCTGTGTGAGGAGCTGACTCAGAGCTCAGACCTGCAGTGTTCTTAGGGTCTTGATCTTTGGGACAGAAATAAACACATCAAATTGAATTCTGCTCATAAAACTGGCGCTATCCAGACCACCAGGCCTAAAATATGGCCTTGTGGGTTTTTATGATTGGAACAGGAAAGTCAAATGTCTTCCTTCTCATGTCTCCCCAAACCAAAAAAAAAGAGAAAAAAATAATATATTTTTGCATCTGTACCTACAGATGTCCCTCTATATATAGACTCTATCATACATTTCACTACACACTCAAATAACACCCAGATATTTAAGCTTAATCCACCCACGTGAATATACCAGATAAGGGAAATGCCACAATAAAGAGACCTATGCCGTCTTCATAATTCCAGACATATTTCTAGGCTTAAAGCAATGCCACAATGTTGGTCTTTCAACAAAAACACAAAGTTGTATCCAGTGGTTTCCACTCCTGGAAGCCCTCTGTTAGAGTCTGAGGAAAGTTTTCATTTCAACAGAAAAAAGAATGGGCTATTGCTGGCACAAAATCTGGGAAATCCATCCTCTGCATTCTTTGTGCTGCTTCCAATCTGCCGCTCAGAGCTCTAAAGACGGGTAGGGCTCTGCTTCTCCACTTTTTTACTGAGGGATGTGAGAAGGACAGCAGAACAGGTCACAGAAAAATGAGCCAAGGAATTAGAACAGCAACAACTTCAGGCATTTGGGAAACATTCAGCCCATTTAGAAAAAAATCACATAAACGTGTGCTGGATAACAACACTGAAGATAAATTACAGAGAAAAGAGAAGCTGATATAATTGTTGTAAACAAAGCCAAGTATACAATTAGAGCTACTCAAGGCTTTTATTGTGATAAAGCCAGTTAATCCAACAAAATCCTTGCTCAGTTCTTTTTAAAAACAAACACAAAAAAATTCTGTGCCAGAGAAGCAAACTCCACAGAGGAGCTATGTTTTATCTCCAATGAAATTTAGTAAGAGGGTAAAGAGCAAGATTAGTATTTTCTGGAGAGCTTTTGTTGAGAAAAAAAAAACCACTGGACATCAAATCTTAGCATCAAAACTAAGAATAAGGAATATCAGGGATGGAACAGCCACACTTTGAAAACAAAGCCTGCACATTCCTGGTTTTTAGGCCATCTAATCAGCTTTGCTCTGCCCCTGTGGCTGCACCACTGCTCTTCAGTACTGTGTCCCAAAAGGGCACTGGACCACTCAGTGTCTGAAAAGCACCTTTATCATTCTGCAGCCAGAGAAATACCAACGTGGCTGCCACAGAAACCCCACTGCTGGGTCTCCTTCCTGCAGGCAAGGCAAGAGCACCACAAGTCTCTGGGGTAAAACCAGCATGGACTAGGATATGGCTGCTTTGCAAGCAGGAGAGCTGCCTGGGTGGTTCTGCAGATGGAAGCAGTGCAGTGGGATCCAGTGGCACTCACAATTTAGGGTGTAGGGAGAGGGCAGTGCTAAAAGGGTGCTTGAGTCTGGTTTTTCCAACGCCTGGCTCCAAGCAGGACTAACATATTCATCTTCCACTAGGAAGCATTATCCTAAATAACATCAAATTCAGCATCAAATTTGATGGCAGCTGCATCAAATTCATTGGCCAGGAGAGATGGGCTAATGCTGGCAGTGCTGCTGGGGAGCCTGCTGTGCAAGCTGGAGATGGATGAGGGGCTGTGGGAGAGGGGCAGCAAGGCAGTGGACACTTTTTCCCATTTCAACACAAGGGAAAAGCCTGGGGAGCACCAGAGATGCACTGTTCCAAACAGATGGTTGGTCCCAAATGCATTGCAGGATGCCAGGAAACCTCCAAGGCCTGAAGGGTCTTTGCCATCAGTCCCAGCATCCAGAGGTGGAACCCAGCAGCTCTCCAGATCACCTCTCACACCAAGAGGGCAGCCACACTATGGGATGCAAAGGAAGAGGGGTTTTGGAATTGCACAGGGCTTGTGGGATGCTTTAGTAGCAAACCAAAGGGAGGAAGAGGCAGGAGCAGGATGGTGGTTAGGTGATTTGGGGAGGAGCAGGAATGGGAGAGTAGAGGGGTATAAAAGTGAATAAAAGGGGCAGTCGTGGAAACAGTTTGCTGCTCAGTGCACTGCTCTGGGTGTGCTCTGCACCCAGCCAGCACAGCCTGGCCTCTATCCCTGGTAAATGGCTTTCTAACCCTTCCCTAGGCAGGAGATTGTTCCTGTGGGCACTTGCACATGTGAGGGTGTGAGTGCAGCAGCTGGAGCTGGCCATGGCTCAGGCTGTGACTGCAGTGAGTGTGGGTGATACTGAGCTGAGATCCAGCCAAAACAGGCTGGGAGCTGGGCACACGGACTGGGAGCAGGGGGTGTGTTTGTGTGTGTCCCTGGGGTCAGCTCTGGCTGTGACAGAACCTCCGTGTCCCCAGGAGCAAGGACAGGGGGCTGTGGGACCAGGGGTGCCATTCACTGAAGAGCTGGACTCTCAGATCCTTGGGGGTCCCTTTCAGCTCAGAAGATTCTGTGATTCTGTGATACAGAAATGTGGTCTGTGGGCATGTGCCTACTGCAAAAATGTTTTTAGCCTTGCTGCAGTTTGGAGCTGAGGGTGTGGAGCTGCAGCAGCCTCACATCTCTCAGGCAATTGAAGCCAGCATGCTGTGTTTTCTTGCACAGCACCAAGATTTGACCTTGGTTTGGGAATCTCTAAAAACTATATAGTCCCTGTTGAAGTGGCTTGAACTGTTTCTTAAAGTCAGCCCTGCTTCTTGAGTTGGCAGGTTAACAAAGTAGGCACTTTTCAGATGTTTCTTCCCAGTCTGTATATTCAAGTTACAAGATAATCCAGGAGGGTGTTGGCTTACTTGAATTTGAGAGCTAAAATAAAATAAAATAAAATTAGGCATAAATGCATCCTGTGGCATACTGAGGTGCAGCACAATTTCTCACCCTTCTTGTCATTTGGATAATGAGGACATTTATAGTCACAGCAGGAACACTGTCACAGGGTAAGTTTCCTTAATGCTCTGTCTGAAAAACACCAGGTGACTAAAGAAAAGAAAGCTTATTACAATTAGTGCTGCTTGAGAACTTCTGGATGCTGTGCTTGCTGACTGCAAATCCATTGTTCATCAAGACCAAAACTTGGTGTGAACATGTTTCAGTTGCTCTTTCTCAAGGATGAATATGCCCTGCACATCCCAGACCAGCTCAGGCTGTTGAAGCTTTCAGCTCCCTGCCAGACTTTGCTGGCATTTGCATTGTCAGGTTATAATTCTGCCACTGGCAACACAGAGCTGCTGCTTTCCTGAAGGCCTCAGAGAAAATGTAACAAATGCTTTGCCTTCTCCAACATCAGCTCACTGTCCTGATGACCAGATATAGCCCTAAAGCCAGATTTCCTTAAGCTTTTTCACTTCTGAGAGCAGCAGAGCTGGAAAAAAAGAAGCAAAAGCTCCAACTAGGATAATAGAGAAGAGCAATAGTGAAAAAAACAGCCAAACAGATTTCCTGGTCTCTTCTGGCAGAGAGCAGACACCCTGATAAACAGATGGGACAACCCTCAACCACTGTGTGCTTCACTCCTAGGTTGTCTCTGACACATGACTTACTATTAAATTCCTGCCACACCTGTCCTTGGAGGGGCCTCTGGATTTCCAAGGGGACAAGAACACCCTGCTGAGGCAGCCTTCCAAGCTGCTCAGGGCAGGCAGCTGGCCCACTGGACTGTGTCCCTGAGGAGCTTTGGTGGCATTGATGGGGTTGTGTTAACTGTGAGCCACTCTGTGCTCTGTACAGCTGCCTGCCTTGGTACCTCCTGAGGAGGAAGATGATGAGCTGCTTCTGGGAAAGGTGTATTTTTTTGAGGTCCCAGCACTGTGTTTTCTCTTCACTGTTTGTACACAAATACTGTCCTAGCAGCTCTGAGAGTTTTTAGGCCTTAAAAGCTTGCTTTCTCTTGGGAAACACCTCTGGAAAGTTCCTGGGGACAACAGTTCTAAGCCTTTGTCCAAGCAGCAGGCTGAGTGTGACTTTGGTACATTACTATTACTTCTTTCACACATCTGAAAGAAAAACTTATGTGTCTCATGGCTGAAGAAAGAGACGTGTCTAACCTGCAACCTGTGTAAAAACTCTGCTATGCTGATAAATAAATGTCACCTCTTCAGAGATGCCTGCATAGCCCCATAACACTATCCCAGGTGCCACATAAATGCTGTATTATAACATGTGGCTTTGCTCTGATCTCACCAATGTTTAACTTGGTTTCGTCCACCTTATTTGCTTTGATTAATTTATGGATAAGGTTTTTCATTTTCACAAAGTTTCATTTGCAATGATTTTCAGTAACCAGGAAAAGTTGCCTTCCCTGTACAGCCCATGTACCCATCAGGAGAATCTTCCAACCTTTACTGGCCTGAAGTCCTTTGAAAATCTGGTTTACCCTCAACTTTTTCCTTAAACACTAAGTATGTTCTTCTAAATTTTCTCCCAGACCTCCCTTGCTTGCAGCCATCTGTGAAGGACTCCTGAATAATTCAACAGTACAAAGCTGCTGTCAGTACCCTGGGCTCAGTTCTGTCCAAAGTGAGCCACACAGTGCCAGAGGCTCCACCACACCCTCACCTGCCCCTCCTGGGACACATAAAACTCCCAGACCATTTCTTCCTGCACAAAAATACATCCAACTTCTATTAACTGTAGCTGTGTGCTGTATGAAGCAAGCAATTACCTCCCAATAATCTCAGGCAGCAGCCACATTCCCCAAACTGTGAAGGTGATGCTGGAAGTTTTAGTCAGCAGAGGCAGCCCTGTGTGTTGACATTAGGTACACATCCCTCTCTGTCTTAAACACGCGTTTATAGGTGCACATGCATACTGTTGATGAGCAGGTTTCTCTCTAAACCTCATTTTTCTTATTAAAAGAAAGGCTCAGAGGACATGTCCTTCTTGTGAAGCCTGTCTGGAGCCTTGTACTGGTCCTTGCTCAGTCCTCTTGGAGGACAGCAGTTGATAACAGCACACACACACAGAAATATCTAGATCTACTAAATCTTATCCTTCCTCTAAGAGTGACAAAATGATGCTCTGCAGGACAGGAAGGCAAATTCACACATTTATCTTTCCCAAATTTATGAGCTGAATTTTGATCCTTGATTTGTTGGTCAGCCCTAAAAATGTGGACTTTACTGTGCTGCAACTCAGACTTGTGGCTTTTCTTTCTGCCCTGAAATTCATAATGCCTGGCTAATGAGCTTAGGCATGGATGTCAGGAGAGTAGCTGCAGTGCAAAAGAAAGAAAAAGCTTCAGTTCACTTCTGGAACAGACTTTTCTGCCTATGGTAAGAGAAAAAGATGCTTTGATTCATAGCAAATGAGCCTTTCCAAATAAACTTGGCTGGGCATGCAATGGCATCTTCTTGTCACTGCAAAATAAATTCCTCCTGAGAAAAAATCCCTTTTGATAAACAACTCTCAAAGTGATTTTGTCAGGTCAGAATTTAAACAAGAAATTTCCTGCCCGCAGCCGGCCAAAAGTCAGGGAAAAAATAGGGATGGATCCTCTCAGCTATAGGCAGGATTTTTCCATCCTGGGTGCCCTTGCTTTACAGTGTGTTGTGCTCCCAAAGCCACCCTGAGCAGGCTTCATGCTCTGCTCTGGTTAACTGAGAGAGCAGTTTCCCAGCAGGAAAAGCTGGGAGTGAATCCTTGGAGCTGGGGTTCTCCACCAGCTGAGCGTGGCCCCTGGAAGAGCCACAGAGTCAGGGCAGATATCCTTTGCAAAGACACTCCAGTTTCACTTGGCTGGGCCACAGCCTGTGTGCTCTGTGGGGAGGGGTCAGCCCCTCTCTGCATTGAGCAGGCTGGGTGAAATGCCACGCTCTGTTTGATACAGATGACAGGGCTTGGCTAGGCAGGGCAGCACCTTTGGGCTGTCAGCTGAGAAGTCCCAGAGCTTGAAATAGGGCAGGCACCTCCCTGGGGAGCAGGAGCTGCTCAGACTAGTGCAGAGAACCATGAATTTTTTCTGTGCCCGTGGGGGATGCAACCTGGCCAAGCAGGGATAACATTTGCCTACCTGTGGTGTGTAGAACTGCATAGATATGAGCAGTGTCTGTGAAGTTCAAGCTGGCAGGCAAGCTTAAACCTCCCTGCCACACCATCAGGGGTTTTTATTTTGCCATCTTGATGTCTCTCCTAATCTGGCATCCCACAGCCCTTGGCTGTGCAAGTGTTGCTCCTGAGTGGCTGGTGCAGGATGTGAGCCAAGCCCAGATTCCCCACTGGACACTGCTGACATCCTTGCTACCATTCCTTGTGTCAGGGCCTGCTGAGGGTTTGCTAAGCTCTGACCTCCCTGCACACACCCAGATATATAAATTGCCATGGCAAGTTTATTCTCAGCCCAGAATTTATACCTTTCCAAAATTCTTCCCCTTGGAATAAGCAGATTATTTCCCTTTTGGACATATCTGTGCAAGTTCAGCAGGGTCAGGAGACAGTGAGGACAGCCTATTTGTCTACTCCTATGACTTCTAGAGGAAAAGGACACCAACATAATCAAAGTGTTTTTCTCCTAGAGCAAAGATTCTTTCCAGAGCCCCAAACTCTGGTTAAGGCCCCCTAGGCTTTGAACTGGAACCTACTGAAAGCTCATCTGCCTCAAATGTTTGACATAACCCTGGCCCCCTAATCAAACTATCATTTCCCACCATTTTCCAGTAATCACACAAAATCTATCTTCCCAAAGTATTGTTTGCTACCGACTCACCTATAACAAATGCTCCATTTCCCTTTGGAATAAAGGCTCATTCCCACCCTGTGGCATTGCTGAAGGGTTTTCCAAAGCAGATGATACCATTGCCATCTTTTTCCAGACCCTTTGCAAACTGTAGCTCTGCAAGTCTTATTTGGCTCAGACTTCTTTGTTTCCAGTATTTCTTCTTTCAATCCCATTCATCCATTAAAAAGCTCCATTTGGCTGTGCAAGTCTTCCTCTGCCTGGCAAATCAAAGCTATTTTGTCAAAGATTATTTATGGGTCTTGTAGTTTTCTGTCTCTCCCTCTGAATCCCCTTTGTTCCATCCCAATCAATATTTTAACCATCCTGCTCCATTTTTATGCACTCTACTCAAGTTCCTGTGCTGTTGTTCTCTCTCTCTCTCTGCCTAAATGTGCATGAGTGAGATGAAGTGCCTCCAAACAAATTTCAGAAATCAAGCTCAATTGTCATCTTTTTGACTAACAGTCAGTGATACTTCCCAACTGTTTATGGAGGGCAACAGAGCGAACCATGAGAAATAAAATTCAAGGAGAGGGACAGGAGAAGGAAGGAAAAAAAAAGGAGGGAAGAAATAAATGAATGAAGATTTGGGGAGAGAGAAGAAAAGAGTCTGCAATCCCTCAGTGAGACAGAGAATCAGAGTTTATGAAAACTGGATGAATTATTGATGAAATAAAACTTTTAAGGGATTTATATGCTAATTAATAACTGAGTTAATTCTTATTAAATGGCAAACCCTCTAATTATGCCACCCAGTACAGTCGTGATAAAAGCAGCTCTTCTTTCTGCAGCTCCCAGCTCTTCTAAAGGTTGCCAGGATTTGTCCCCAGAAGTCACTCAGAAAAAGGAGCTTTCAGATTCCCTTCACACCTCTTTTGTTATCTGTGTATTGATCTCAGCAAACAAGGGAAGTGCTGCCCTGATGTGGAAAGTCCCAGCCACATGGTTACATGAGGTTCAAAAAGACAACAGTTGACAGACTTCATTTTACCAAATAAAAAAATTGGGTTTTCTTTCACTTTTAAAAGTGAGTCTGTATAAATGTACAGATGTGGGAAGTATCTGGCAATATGAGTCTGTTCAACTCACAGGGGAGAGTGCAAGAAATGAGCATTTTTTGATTTTGAGGTGGATAACAAGATATTGCATTGACCTTCTTAGGCAAAGGGGAAGATCTGCACCACTTGAAATCTTGGATCCGACCTTTTCTGAAGTGACATGCTTCAATTCAGTATGAGGTTGTCAGATTCAATCATACAGCCTTTAGATGGAAGGGAAAAAACTAATTCTGCCTGTTCTTTGATCAGCCTGGAAGGTCATTGCTACCCCATGCTGGTTTTTTTTGTCTCTGAGCAATGCCCCCATGAGGTTAATATGTTGAAGATATTCCAGCATGAATGAGCCTTTAGAGTCTCAGGAAGTGATTGTTGAAGGGTTGTGGGGTTGACCCTGGCTGGGTGCCAGGTGCCCACCTGTCTTGGTTTGAAAAGACAGGTGTCTGCTAAGNGCAGATATTAACAGAAGATAACTGCTCCATAGATAGGAATAGAATACACACACCCATTTCCAACCTGAGACACCACCAAGCTGCTCCATCCCTCACTTTCCCAGTGGGACAGGGGAGAGAATAAGATGGAGAACAACCAGCAGGGTGAGATAAGGCAGTTTTATTACAGTGAAAGAAAGGAAAAAGCGAGAGTTTGCGCATCCGTAAGTGTGGGGAAAAGTCAAGCTCCGCTTCCCATTAGCAGCGATGTTTGCACATGTCCTGGGAAGCAAGGCCTCAGCAGGTGTAATGTTCCTCTTCCAATGTTCCTCTGGAAGGAAAACATTGAAGAATCACAAACGCCCCCCCTTCCTCCTCTCTCCCTTAGCTTATATATCTGAGCTGATGCCATATTCAGAGAATTCACAGAATTCACAGAATCACAGAATGACTAGGTTGGAAGAGACCTTCAAGATCATTGAAGGGAGTCTCATGATCAAGATCATCATCATGGGTCTCAACCCATGCCCCAACACCTCAACTAAGCTATGGCATCAAGTGCAACATCCAGTCTTTTTTTAAACACATCCAAGGATGGTGACTCCACCACCTCCCTGGGCAGGCCATTCCAGGACTTTATCACTCTTTCTGTGAAAACCTTTTTCCTAATATCCTAATATTTATCCTAGGATAAATAATAAATATTTATCCTAATATCCTAATATTTTAGGATATTTCCTAATACGCTAAAATATATAATTTTCCTAATATCCAGCCTATATTTCCCTTGGCGCAGCTTGAGACTGTGTCCTCTGGCTCTGGCAGTTGCTGCCCGGAGAAAGAGACCAACCCCCACCTGGCTACACCCACCTTTCAGGGAGCTGTAGAGAGTGATAAGGTCACCCCTGAGTCTCTTTTTCTCCAGGCTAAACACCCCCAGCTCCCTCAGTCGTTCCTCACAGGGCTTGTGTTCCCAGCCCCTCACCAGCCTTGTTGCCTCCTGTGGACGTGTTCGAGCATCACCAGAAATGGTACAGGGTATCTCTTTGGTTCATTTGGGTTAGCTGGCCTTGTTGTGCCCCCCTTCCAGGATCCTGCCCATTCCCAGCCCCTTGATGGGGAAGGAATGTCAGAGGGACAGCGCTGCTCAGCACTAGCCAAAAACTGGTCTGTTATCAACACCCTTCCAGCTACCAAAGCAAAGAACAGCACTGGGAGGGCTCTGCCTCAGTCAGACCCAAGGCAATCTCCACCCCTTATTCCACTCCATTTGTGTCATACTCAGATCCCACATAATCTGTGTACCTTCCAACTCTTCCATTGTATTTATTTTTCATTACTGGAATCCTTTCTTACCCACACAGCTAAAACTACACCCTTAATTCCTCTCTACACCAAACACACATTAACTACTCCCAGGGCTCTCAGCAGATCCCATAGTGTTGGCCAGCCAAGTGGCTTCTGCTAAGTTTGCATCCCAGTGCTTCCATGTCCCATTACCTAATGCCCTTAACATATCTTTCAGCAGCCCATTATATCTTTCAGTCTTCCCAGGGGCCTGTGGATGACAGAGAATGTGATATATCTACTCAAGGCCATGTTTCTTTACCCAGGAGTTTATAAGCCACCAGAGCCATTCCACTCCTCACTGCTGTGAATCACATATTTAAGAATTATCATTAAAATCAACATTCAACATACAATCTTCACTTAGAACAACAAAAAAACAACTGAACTAAACAGAAGAAAAGGTGCCCAGACCAAATCCAAGAATAACATCATCACAATGCAGAACAAAAATGGACAATTTACACAAAATCTGCTGCTGGACCCTTCACTACAATTACAGCACAAATTCTCTACTATCATTCCACTTGGTAACACTGTTTAATACTTGTTTTGCCCATTATTTCTCCCAATTAATACCTTATCTCAAACTCCTCATGACTCACCAGCATCTCCACCAAAAACTGTCATGGTTTGACACTGGTCAAACGCCAGGCATCCCCAAAAGCTGCTCACTCACCCTTCCCTGCCACAGCTGGGCAGAGGAGACAGAAATTTAACGGAGGGTCCATGAGTTGAGACAAGGATGGGGAGAAAAACACTCCAAGGGCAAAACAGGCTCAACTTAGAAACACAAAGTGAATTTATTACTAACAAAATCAGAGCAGGATAATGAGATGGGAAATAAGCTCTTAAAAACACCTTTTCCCCCCAGCCCCTCCCTCCTTCCCACCAACAGTGCAGGGAGACAGAGCATGGGGGTCTGGGGGTCAGTTCATCACCCGAGGTTTTCTTCCACTTGGAAGATGAGTCCTTCCCCTGCTGCACTGTGGGGTCCCTCCCACGGGAGACAGTTCTCTGTGAATTTCTCCAGCGTGGTTACAATCTCACGAGCAGCAGTCCTCCCAAAACTGCTGCATCATGAGTCCCTCCCACGGGGTGCAGTCCTTCAAGAACAGGCTTCTCCACCCTGGAAGCAGGGCCCTCTCCCTCCACTGGGTCTTCCATTGGATCACAGCCTCCTCCAGGCACCCACCTGCTCTGACATGGGCACCTCCCCCCTGGGCTGTGGGTGGATCTCTGCATCCCCTGTAGATCCCCATGGGCTGTGGGTGGATCTCTGCATCTCCTGTGGATCCCCATGGGCTGTGGGGGCACAGCAGCTTCATCATGGGCATCACCATGGCCTGCAGAGGAATCTTGGCTCTGGACCCTGGAGCACCTCCTGCCCCTTCTCCTCCACTGACTTTGGTGTCTGCATGTTGTTTTCCTCACACGTTCTCACCTCTTCCTCTTCTCTGGCTGGAATTAACCTTGTTTTGATTTTCTTCTTNGGAAATAAGCTCTTAAAAACACCTTTTCCCCCCAGCCCTCCTCCTTCCCACCAACAGTGCAGGGAGACAGAGCATGGGGGTCTGGGGGTCAGTTCATCACCCGAGGTTTTCTTCCACTTGGAAGATGAGTCCTTCCCCTGCTGCACTGTGGGGTCCCTCCCACGGGAGACAGTTCTCTGTGAATTTCTCCAGCGTGGTTACAATCTCACGAGCAGCAGTCCTCCCAAAACTGCTGCATCATGAGTCCCTCCCACGGGGTGCAGTCCTTCAAGAACAGGCTGCTCCACCCTGGAAGCAGGGCCCTCTCCCTCCACTGGGTCTTCCATTGGATCACAGCCTCCTCCAGGCACCCACCTGCTCTGACATGGGCACCTCCCCCCTGGGCTGTGGGTGGATCTCTGCATCCCCTGTAGATCCCCATGAGCTGTGGGTGGATCTCTGCATCCCCTGTGGATCCCCATGGGCTGTGGGGGCACAGCAGCTTCATCATGGGCATCACCATGGCCTGCAGAGGAATCTTGGCTCTGGACCCTGGAGCACCTCCTGCCCCTTCTCCTCCACTGACTTTGGTGTCTGCATGTTGTTTTCCTCACACGTTCTCACCTCTTCCTCTTCTCTGGCTGGAATTAACCTTGTTTTGATTTTCTTCTTAAATATGTCATCACACAGGCATTGCCATCATCTCTGTTTGGCCCAGCCTTGGCCAGCAGCATGTCCGTCTTCAGAGCCACCAGGGACTGGCTCTGCTGGACATGGGGGAAGCTTCCAGCAGTTCCTCATAGAAGTCACCTCTGTCCCTCACAAGCTACCAAAAAACCAGGCCCTGCAAAGCCAACACAAGAGTAAATAAAATTTTTACAGGGAAAGCAAATATGTCCTATCAGACTAGCAAGCGTTCTCAGAGGAAACAGACCCACTTTGGGGTGCACAAGCCCTTCTCCAGAACTGAAAGCAAAGCTGCCACCAAGCCATTGTATCACTCCCCTCTTCAGCAGGACAGGGGGATAATATAGCACAGGGATGACATGGGTCAAGATAAGGACAGAGAGATCATTTACCAAGGATCTTAAAAGGCTAAACAGGCTCAGCTTGGGCAAAATTGATTTAATTTATTGCCAATTAAGCAGAGTAAGATAATGAGAAATAAGAACAAATATAAACAATCTCCTCCCCACTTCTCCCTTCTTCCTGGGCTCAGTTTCACTCTCAACCTCTCACCTCCTCCCGCCAAGCCCTGCAGTGGGATGGGGAGTGGGAGCTATGGCCTGTTTGTAATACTTTGTCTCTGCTGCTTCCTTGGCTTCTCCTGCTTTTCCCCTGCTCCAGCATGACGTCCCCTGCTCCAATGTGTAACACATGAGACAGAGTCCTTCACAGCCTTCTCTTATGTGGGTCCTTCCCATGGACTGCAGCTCTTCATGGACTGCTGCAGAGTGGGTTATTTCCACAGAGCACAGTCCTCCAGAATCTGCAGTGTGGGTCACAGGTCCTGCCAGGAGCCTGCTCCAGCCTGGGCTTCCCGTGGGATCACAGCCTCCTCCATCAGGGCATACTCTGTGGTCTGCAGGTGGATATCTGCTCCACCATGGAAAAAGAAACAGCTATTCACAGACTCACAGAGATGCTGGTCAGAGAGGATGGGCTTGGAGCAGGTTTCTCACAGGGCAGCTGTGGTTTTGCTTATGTGAGTTTTGAAACACTCCAGGGAGGGTGATACCCCATCTTACAATTGTCTGTGTGCACCACCATCCTGGGAAGAAGTTTTTCCAACGCCCAACATGAACATCCCAAACTGCATCTGTGGCCTTTGCCTTTGTTCCACCACCTGGACCTGCCAAGCAGAGCTTGGCTTTGTTATCTTGGTACTTCCACCCAAACTATAGCTATCCACTCAAGCTATATTATATGTCCCTTTGGCTCCTGCTTTTCCAGATTAATCCTATCCACTGCCCTGCACTGATCCTTGTATTTCATGTATTCCAGGCCTGGATCATTTTGGTAGGACACAAATGGACTGGCAGTCTGGGGTCTGATGTGACTGTGGAGATGGTGTATGTCATAAACCAAATACCACATTTGCAAAAACCTGATTTTGCAGGTTCAGTAACCAGCAGAAAATTTCCAAGGTCTATAGCAGATGTGGAGCAGTCCTTCAACCCACATGTGTGCCAAGGGAGTCATTGTGCTGTGGGAAACAGCATTCCTTGCTGTGAGTTCAGATATAAAACCTGGGCAGAGCAGAACTGGAAGCTGTGCAAGTGGCATCAGGCTTTATGATAAAGGCATCTGGGATTTAAATTTTGCTTTTCCAGAATGAAATTATTTTTCTTTCTGATATTTCTTGTCAAACAACCGACTAGTGCTGGTGGGTATCATGATCTCACAGTAATCCTGAAATGAGGGCAGCATTTTTGCTGAAGTGGTGAATCTGCCATACCTCTGATTTCTTCTTTATCCACCCTGGAGTAAAGTCAGCAGCAGCAGAGAAAGCTGCTTGCCTGCATCTTCTCCCCAACTTTTTGAAAGGATAACCTGTGTTAGACAGTTTTGAGTTAGCAACAAAGCTTTTGTTTCCTGGGACAAGAACGTGTAGAAAACTGCTCTTGAAATCCATGGCCCCCTTATCCTTTTAACGCTTCATAATCAGAGTGCACAGGAGGTAGCAGGAGAATCTGGAATAAAAAAATTAGCAAGAAACAATAATGAAGATCTTAAAAATGGAGCTCTGGTAAGCAGCTTAGAGAAGGACATTTAAATCTTCTTTTTGAAGTTGCACATTCACAGATTTATACACTATTACAAAACTAATCAGGGTTCTGCAATGTTTAATATCACCTATTGTCATTACTCATGGCTGCCTAGCCTTTCACGTGTTATATTCTGTTATTTAATCTTTCATCAAGAACTTCACATCTTTTTTATTTATTTTATGCAGTGCTTTTCTTTCCCTCATGAGCATTTTAAATTTATTCCATGTTTTATTCACTGAGTAGTGAACTTATTTTCTTTGAGCATCCACTGCATTAAAAAAAAAAGCCTTTATTCATTTAAGAGTGAGAGCCCAGATGTCTCCAGCTAAACTGATGTTGTATTTTGCACAAACCTATAAAATCAGGGTATTAAAGGACTCTAATCCCCTCCCCACAAAGGAATTATATTAGTGTCACAACAACGTAACTAGATTTGGATTCTATCTTGTTGTCTTCACTCAGGTTTTAAGTTCCAAGTCAGATCAGTGGGCCTGGGAAAATATTAATGGTTAAGGTATTTGAACAGGGATGTAAGAGCAGCTGAAAGGGGTTAGGTACACAGCTCCCATTACACTCATATTCTGCACTGCAGGAAAGAGATGTAGGATAGAATTCTCTAGAAATTAGAAAAATCTGGATATTTTTACTATCCTCCACCATCTCTCTCCTTCATGTTTTGGGTTAAAATACATTGGTTGTGTTTTTTAAGTTGACAGAACTCCATGTTAATGTTGCTATATTCTAGAATAAACAACTTGTCTGTCTTTCTGCTTTAAAACTTCTCAGACCTTAATACATTTGGAAGTCAGAATTTGGAATTTGCTATACCACTCTGGCAATAAGCCTAACATGTTCATTAAGATACATTTATACATCAGATTTTCCATCTGCAGCATGAAAATTGACTTCCTGCTGCCTCACAACGATTTCACCCTAGCTCCCCCTACTTACTTTCCATCTTCCTTTATGCAAACCTTCACCTCTAGGAAGATGCCAGTGAGCAAGATGCAATCTATCCATGTAAAGATAGATATTTATATATATCCGTGGTCCTTAGCTGAGAGCAGTGGCTGCTGTATTTGTGTGATTATATAATTAGCAGTAAGTTAAATTACCCCTGTTTGTGTCCACACCTGACCCTCAGCTTCAACAGCTCAAAATGTCTTACAGAAGAAGCCTTACAGAATGCTCCTAAAACCAGTATCTGCTCGCGTATTTCCAAGTGCCTGCAGCCACATGCACATCCCCTTGGCTTGGAGTAAATCCTCTTTGCAGCATCAGACTGAAAAACCTTCATTTTCTCCTTTGTGCATCCTGAAGTACAGCAAGAGTGCTGTTCCAGGAATATCTGGATTGTTCCTGATGCCACCTATCCGTTTTGGAGCCTTGGCTTTGGCATGTGGGATCCTGCTGCCCGTCAGGCACTCAACTCTCTTGACCCATCTTACCCAAATTCAACAGTGGCCTCACAGATGCCTCCGTGCATCTTGGAATTTTGTGAAAAGGCTTGGGCAGGGAATGAGCAGTCTTTACCATAGCACCAGAAGGTCAGCCCCTGAGAGACATCAGGGGAGACACAGGCCTCACTCCAGGCACGCTGCTAGGCAGGGCAGGCGTCTTCAGAAGGGAAAAGTCTTTGGGAACCACGTCATTTGTGACAGGTCACTAGGCTGTGCCTTCCCCATATCTATTTCTATTTCTTCAGTCAGCAGCCTATGCTACCTCTGTACTCCTGACAGTGGCATTAGGTGCCTGTTCTCACCACCAGGTGCCTGTTCTCACCGCCAGTGACCACTCTTCCTCCCCCCAGGTCCAGACATGACAAACAAACCAAGCCCTTTGGTTATCCTGGGGCAGTTTCAGAGCCCAGGTGGGAGCAGTGCCAGGGGAGCAGCAGGGTGGCACCGCAGGCCCCTTTGTGTGCAGCTACAGCCACCAGCCCTGCAGCCGGCCAGAAGCAAAGGGCTGCTCCTCTGGGCTGTGCAGGCCAACCACACCAGCCAGACAGCCAGAACAGGGATGGAGTTCCTCTGGAATTTCTGTCAGACTGGGGCAAAACCAAGGGCTTTGCTGTGAGAAAGCTTTAGGCATTCCTTAATTGGCTGTGGGTCATCCCTGTCCCGCTGCCTCTCACTCAGGCAGTGACTCCACCACAGGGATCCTGGTGTTTTCCTTCCCCTGGCAGCTTTGCAGGTGTTGAGAAGGTTTTCTGTACAGCCACTTCCCAGTGAATTATGGACTGGCCCCAACTGCTTATTCTACTGCAGCTTAGATGAAAAGATGGAAAAAAGCAGAGATCGTTTTTCTTCCTTCTGTCTCCTGGGGGCTAAGCCATAAACACACACTCAGCACACACCTATAATTTATCTCTCTTTATAAGCTAAATGCTCCTTGTAGGAACTCATTTTAAAAAAACCAACTCTGCTTCCCAGTTTTTTCTCTAGGTTTTTGTTGCTGTTGTTGTTTTGTTGTTGGTTTTGGTTTTGGTTTGGTTTGTTTCTTATTACAATATAGATGATCTAACTGCTGCTCTCACTGCTCTGGTTGATTATGTGACTAAAATGTAGCAATGCTCATCTCCTGTAGTTTCATCTGATGCCAGTTAATGCTAACATAATGATTTAGGGTATGTTTTACATCTTAGAGTTACTACATTCTGTAAAACATACTCTTGAGATGAGTCCCTAAACCACTTTTCTTTCTCAGTTTTGCCAGTGGGGGCAACACAGAAAGTTCCATTGCATGGGTTTGGAGAGCATTTCTTTGGACACTCAATTCATGCAGAGTGAAACACCTCATCATCTGGACTTTGCAGGACTGAATAGAAGGGAAAATGTGCTTTTACAAGATACATTCTGGGGTGATTTTTGCAAAACCCAACTGCTTTGAAAATGGAAATATCGGAAAACACAACCTCTGTGACTCATTGGTTTTCCAGTCTGGATACCTTCATAGGTTCACTCTGCAGACAAGGCTCTAGGATGAAGCGATGTGTCCTCCTGTCTGATGGGTGCCTGTGAGAGCCCTAAGAAAGGGGAATAGTCACAGGAAATAACTGTGCTGAAGTTCTCACTGAAGTTTCCATGAGCCATTCTACACAGACAGGCTTAGGTTGGGGATGTTTCACTAAAAAATAATTTTTTCCATAGAGAAAAGCATTGGAAAGAAGTGACGGAAACCAAAATGTCAGAATAAATGCAGGAGTTAGGAGAAGAGGGAGTAGACCAGAACTAATACTGCTATCTCCTCCAGCTTACCACACCAAAAATGTCACAGTTTTGATTGACACGTAAAATTTTGCTGTACTTCACAGCAATTTTGAAGCACTGTAACCAGTAAAGTGCAAAAATACTGCTGACAAGCAGGTTGGAGGAACAGTAAGGAAAAACAGAAACTGAAGAAAACTTTCATTTATCAAAACTTTGCTGTGATATGGGATAGGATCACATGAAACTCTGCCTAAGACCATGTCTAGGGAATTTGTTGAGGGTCCAGTACTGAAACTCCTGCTTAGCTTGAGTTCACTGAGTAAACTGAGAATTTGGTTCACTTCTGTGGTGACTTGGAGTTAAAGGTATAAAGGCCAGTCTTGGTGTCCCACTGAATTCTGTGAAATATGCCCTGAGCATTTTAAAAGTGAAGGAAGGATGTTATGGCTTTTGCCAGTTCGGACAGGTCATTGAAAACTGTATCAAGGACAACTGGTGAAAGAGACAGTCTCTATTTAGCCAGATAAATAATATATTCAGGGAGGAAATTTGAACTTTTTGTTTATTTATGACAAACATTTGTACAATTTACCATCTTTTCTTTTGAATGGGGAGGTGCAAAAGGGTACTTTTTTAAAGTAAGGTTTCCAAATATTTCAGGAGGCTTTAAAAAGAGATGTATAGAGCAAACTACACATACAAATATATGTCCATAATAAATACTCCTCTGTGTTTCTGCCCATATGCAAACATATTTGCTTCAATCTCTGAAGAGGGTGGAAAAGTGATTTGATGTCTACCTGATTTTACCTGTCTGGTGCTAATCCATGTGACACACCCTGCAATATGGTAGCTGTTCTGGGAAGTGCCACAGTGATACCATACAAGATGTTATCTTGTTCTGGTTCCAGCCAGGACAGGGTTAATTTTTGCAGTAGCCAGGAGGGGCATGGCCTGGACCATTCTGAACCACCTCACATCATGCCCAGTTGGAGGAGGAAGGGGTCCATTCTGATGGGGTAGTGGGCAGTCAGAGGCTGGGGAGACATCATGTTCTGTGGGGTGAGCACTCGAGGATCATTTGCCTCTCTTGTACACTGTTATTAATATTGCTGGTGTTTGCATTTGTTTCTTATTTCACTGCTGTTTCCAGCAGATTGTTCTGATCTCAGCCCCTGACCTTTACCTTTTGTGCATCCACTTCTCCTTTTGTGCATCCACTTCTCCTCTCCAGCCCGTGGCGGGGAGGGTGGGAGTGAGAGAGGGTGAGAGAGCTGGTTTGGGCTGTTTCAGTGGTATTTTGGGTCTGACTGAACTGGAGGTCATTTCCCACAGCAGCCCTCCCAGTGCTGTGCTCTGCACTGGCAGCTAGAAAGGTTCTGATACCCCCCCAGTGTTTTGGCTGCTGCTGGGCAGTGCTGGCACAGCACCCAGCGCTGCCTCTCCAACATTCCCCTCGTCAGCAGGCAGGGGGTCAGCAGGACCCTGGGGAGGGACAGAGCCAGGCCAGCTGACCCAAGTGAACCAAGGGATGTTCTGTACCATATGGCATCAGCTCAGATACAAAAGCCAAGGAAAGGAGGAGGAAGGCAGGGCCATTTGTTATTTACAATGTTTGCCTTCCAGAGCAGCCACTACAGGGGCTGAAGCCCTGCTTCCTGGGAAGTGTCTGAACATTGCTCACTGATGGGAAGCAGAGAATAAACTTTTTTTTTTCTCCTTGCTTGTGTATGTGCAAACCTTTGCTTTTGCTTTGTTAAACTGCCTTATCTCAACCTGTAAGTCATTTTCCATTTTATGTTCCCTGCCCTGTCCAAGCTGGGAAGGGGAGTGGTAAGTGGCTGGGTGGGTACCTGGTGTCCAGACAAGGTCAACCCACCACAAATGAGAACATAAATCGGGGAGTACCATTCCTAAGCCACACCACCTCTCATTTTAATTCCTGACTATCCAATGAATTCCAAGAGCTAAGTAATGATGTTTGAGGGGTTTTTCCCTCAGGAAATTCCTGAGTCAGCTGGAACCAAAGAAAGAGAGCTCACTCTTGATGCTGGCTTTGTTCACGATGACAAACTGGCATGTGGGTCCATCTGTACTTGGCTTTAATTCCAGCAGGAACTTTCCATCCTATTTCTATATGATTCCTATACCTGGGCTTACAAAGCTATAGACTCCTTCCTGCTCAAAACAAATTGTACAACCAAGATCCTAGAGGCAAAAATAGATAGATAGCAGAAGACGTTGATTTATTACCGGAGAAGCAGTTACAATGAGGAAAGACAAAACAGGTAACTGCATCCTCAAGTGCAGGCTGGAGATGTAGAAAAACATGTTCCATTAGCAGATATTCTCATTTACAGGCCCTTGTCTTTGTGACAGCTTCCAAGCTGAAAATTTTATCCATATGATCACAGGGAAAATGTATCTAACAGAGTTAACAAGAACTGAAACGGTCTGTACTCTCAAACACACTGCATTCCAGTACCATTACACTTCCCTGGTATATGAAATATATGTGCTCTCTTCCCAGCAGCAAGCAACACACCTGGTGGATTTGTGTTTCTCTGAAAAAATGACACGCAAATGAAATTACTTTAGATAAAATCCTGCATTTAAAATTTAAAAATTAAAAAATGTCTGAATTAAAATACTACTGATGCACAGTGTGAATAGCCCGCATGGATGAGGAGCCTGGCTAGGAGTTATGAGACTTTGTTTGTAGTTGCTAATGTGAATAAAACATTGTCCAGTTCTCTCTAGCTGCTTCCTGCTCCTCTTTCTCCCTGCTTGCTATATTTAGGTCACACCATTTTCCGAGCTACAGATGCCTGTTACCAAACCTGTGCTGCAGCGAGGCCCTGGAGTGATTGGATGATTGCTAAAAAGAAATAAACCCTTAGAAGTATGACGCCTTGGATACATACATTAGCTGAAACATTTCCCATTTGGATCATTGTGGCAGCTAACCTTCTCCCTTTGTTCCTCATCTCCAGTCTGGACTGACTGGCAGGTGACCTTCATCCATCCCTGTGGGTGTTTGGCAGGCCATGGCAATCCAGTGTAGGTCTGTGAGGTTGTGTACGAGGAGCAGATCAGCTGAGTGAATGCTGACATGTGCCAGATTATTCCTCAGAAAGCCAGGGACTGGGTCTGGGAGTCCTGCTGGATGACCCCGTGCCAGTGCTGAGGCACTCGAGGGGTTCAGGGTTTGTGCTAGGCAAAGCAGAGCAGGGCAGAGCAGAGCACAGCTCTGCAGGGCAGGCTTCAGAAGAGAAGCATCTGCAGGGGGAGGAACTGTCAGCAGGAGGATCTCTGGGGTTTTGCAGACTTTGAGCTGATCCAAGGGGGAATTTCAGTGTTTCCCTTACCTCATTTCCCAAGAAACCTCTAAAAAAGAGAGAAAATGAGAGAGACAGAGACAGAAGAAACCAAAGGTTTTGACTGGCACCTCTTCCCTCTGCTTTGGACCTTGTAAAACAACTGAAGGCCCTGACACATCTGGGCTCTTATATTTTCCATCAAGATGAGTGCATTTCATTTATGTCACACTTTTGAACATGCTTGCATGCACAATGATCTGTGCTGTCTGCCAGTGGAGGAAATGGAATAAAGCAGAGCTGGCCAGGACATCATAAGGGCTGTTCCAAGACCTAGCAAAGCCTGGCTGCATTTTCAGGTTATTTAATCTCCCCACTGTTTTGTATTAAAGGGATAATGGTCACAGACAAGAACTGCTGACACTTGTCAGGTAGTGATCAACTGGATTGTCTTACAGGTCTGGCTGTAAATCAAGATATGACTCCAAGGAGAAAAAGCCCCCAGATGCCTCCGCCACTCCTTCTGTGGGGCTCCAGTGTGCTCCAGCCATGCCTTTGATAGAGCTTCTGCCACCTGTCAGTCAGAGGAGAGTTCAGGGCATTGCAGGCTGCTCTTGAAAAATGCTCATCACTGGGCATGAGCATGAAAAACCTTTTGTGTCCCTGTTGTGCCTACGTGGGCAATGCACAGCTCCTTTGGATTGCTGGGGTGATGTGACAGAAGCCCCTGCTTTATCCCAGGCTGGGCTTTGGCTCAGGCTGGCTAAGGAACAATAGGCCTCAGCCTTGCAACCTGGAGAGCTCCTGGCTAGCATAGAGGGGAGCAAAGGTACAAAATGAAGACACATCTCTCTTGTCTGTGCTGTTGATTAGCAGCCAATTACTTCAATCTGTAAATATTCCCATCAGGATGGGCCCAGTGTGAGCTCTCCCCTTGAGCAGGTACATCTCACAAGTTCCCTGCTGCCGAGGAGGACTGGCTGCAGTTGGGATGGGGAGCTGGTCCTGGCATGAGGACATGGCTGGCAGGACCTGCATGCCCAGCAGGTCCCGAACTGTGCAATATTTACCTCTAGGCTGCCATTGTTCCCTGTTTACTGGCACATCATGCTCTTGGGCTGGGTACCCAGTGGTGGTTACAGACTGAAATGTACAGGCAGATTTGCTGGGGTCACTGAAGAAAAATCCGTTCTTTGTAGTTAATTTCCCTGCTGGCACCCCATGTAATGATTGAATTCTGCTCCATGGCTTCCCCTCACAGATTGTGATTGTGCTTCTCTCACCAAGACAGGCACATTATTCATCAAAACACGACATTCAACTAAATAAATTACTCAGAACTTTTTCAAGTAAGTGAAGTGAGTTTCACCCTCTCTTTTTTCCCTGCATTTACTGCAGTGCTAAGCAAAGGCACCCAGTAGCCTAAAGGGATATTCCAGATATTAATTTCCTAGCTTTGTAGTTGCACAGTTTCAATTTTGCAGTGACTCTGAGCTGCTTTCCTAGCAGAATGCAGAAGGGAGCTCAGGCTGGATTTTGTGCACAGTAATGGAGTGCAGGATTGAAAGGCTGCAGTATTGTTCACACCAGCAAAGAGCCTGGCCCTGCCTGAGACGTGCCCCTGATACCCTGGAAATTGGCCCTCCTAGGGCTGATTTAACACTCACACTGATTTAGAGTCTAGGTTGGCAAGGGCCATCCTGCCTCTGCTGCTCTACAGTGAAATCCTGAGGTCCACAGCTTCAAATGGACCCTTAAATGCCTTTTATACAAAAGACCCACTACCAAGATCACTCCTAAGAGTGATGGTGAAACATCAGAGCAATGGAGCAATCCAAAAGGCTTCAAGAGCTCAAGTGTGCTCCAGATGCTGGGATGATAAAAGAGTACAATGGGAAAAGAGAGAAAATCTAGGATTTTCTAATCTTTTTATTTGCTTTGGTCCAGATAAACCAAGCATACTGCTTCTCAAGCTTTGGTGATGCTCTGCTTTTTCACAGGAGAAAATTCTGCTTGATAGGGCAGCCCTAACTCCCTATGGAGCCAAAACGGGGACTCTCAAAACCATGCTTGGTGATGACATCCAGAATGATCTGCTCCATCACCTTTCCAAGGATGGAGGTGAGGCTGACTGGCCAGTAATTTCCTGTGTCCTTCTTGTCCTGTTTGAGGATGGAAGCAACATTGGCTTTTCTCCACTCATTGAGCACCTTTTCTCTTCATGATTTTTCAGAGTTGATAGGAACAAGAAGGGAGCCTTGCAGTAAAACTCTACAACCTTCTGCACAACAGCAAAGGAAAACTGAAGCTTGTCTTTGTCAGCTCCTCAGCTGATGGCCAGTGCGATGCCTCATCAGCCCTGCAAGACAAAGTCCTGCTGTCTCTTTGGTCATGAAAGTTCTCCATTATGTCCCTTTTAGGCAGTACAATCACAATCCAGTCACCTTCTCAGTATTTCAGTACAGCTCTGGGGGGTTTCTAGAGCAAAGACAGCTTCCAACAGCTAATGCAGGTGGTTGAGTAA
Organism: Hypocryptadius cinnamomeus; assembly: GCA_013400635.1. Classification (NCBI taxonomy): domain Eukaryota; kingdom Metazoa; phylum Chordata; class Aves; order Passeriformes; family Zosteropidae; genus Hypocryptadius; species Hypocryptadius cinnamomeus. The sequence goes on from VYZP01030403.1 coordinate 196,562, forward strand.
TCATCAGTGAATCTTGGATGAGGAAGGCTTGATGAGGAAAGTCTGAGAGATAGGATTCTGCTGATTCCATCCAACACTGTACAGAGTAAGAAAAAGCCAATTTTTGTTCATCTCTGTCTTTAAAAAGATGATATGGCGTAAGGCAAAAGCGTTGTTGTTGTTGTTGTTAAAATCAGAGGAGCTGCCCACAACCAACTAGGGAGGTTTAAAAAGTGTGATCAGAAGTGTCTGTCTGTGTCTCTGTGGGCAGCACACTGTGTAAGGAAATTTTATTTTTCTCCTCCCTGAGGTGGTTTCTTTGGGAAGAAAGCAGTCAGCAATTGTGGCATTAAAGAGATCGGCTTTAGATCTCTGAGTAGAGATGAAAGGGGAGCATTTATTGTCTGCAAGCCACTGCTTCTGGTTTTCTTCAGAATCAGCCAAGTAGCTCTGCACCAGTTACACTTATTTCAATGTCTGCAAGATGTGCTTCTTATGCAATAGAGTTGCACAGTTCCTATTTTCAAAGAAGAGTTAAAGTTTCAGGAAGAACAGCAGAAAACATCAAACATACTAGCAGAGGATCTGATGCCTTCTTTTTGTGCTTTTCTCATTTCAGAAGGAAAAAATATACTGCAAATTTGAAAATTTCCTAAGAAGAAGGTTTATCATATCAAGCCTCACCCCCATCCCATCCTCAAAATAAGCAGTAGCTGCTTCTGCTCAGACAATGCCTCCTAAGCTGTAAGATCATCCTCCTGTGGTTCAGGGGTGCTTTGCAAGGTGGAATACGGCAAAGCATCAGGAAAATGTGTGTGTCTGTCCCATGCACTTTAGTTCTGCCTACAAAGCCAAAGGATGAAACCTAGGAACTTTGATTATTCATTTTGTAAGAGAAAATTGGTGTGCTGTGTCCAGTTCTCCTGCTGCAAAAATTTCACAGGACAAATGAAATCATTGAAATGGAACATAAGAGGATGACACTGTGCTCTCATATACAAAACAACTCAAAAGAACAAAACAACAAAAGAAAGGCATCTTTTGTATTTCAGGCTTGATCACAGGTGACTTCCCAGTGGGACACCCTGCTTGGACCAATTAATATCTGGACTGGCTGTAGAGGGGAGTCAGGGCAGTGCTGTTTCACCACAGGTGGGAGCTAAAAATGCCCACAAGTTTCAGAGGAGCAGAGGAACAGCTACCAACCCCTTTAACTGCAAGGAAAGAGGGAAATTGTGGTTGTATATGGCACAAACAGACATAACCAAATGTGCTGAAAGGTAGTGTCTCTGGCTATTTCTACCCATGGGACGAGTTCTCTGTGCCCAAAGGAGAAATACAAGGTTCAGAGCTTTTTATTTTTGTGGGTTTGGGGTTGTTTTCATTTGGGGTTTTTTGTTTGTTTTGGGGGTTTTTTGTAGGTTTTTTTTGTTGCTGGGTTGGGTTGGGTTGGGTTGGGTTGGGTTGGGTTTTTTGTTGTGTTTTGTTGGTTTGGTTTGGTTTGGTTTGGTTTTGGTTTTGGTTTTCTTTTTTTGGTGTGTTTCTGTGTGGTTTCCCCCCACAACCCACCAATTAACATCTACATTGTACTCTAGGCTGTGCAAAACCCAGATGCTAAGTTTGTATTCAGTTCTACACTGAAAGCAGCTCCAATTTAACTTTCAGAACATGTCAAGACCTATAGTGAGGTCCTGGTGCAGGATACCAAGAGGGATGGCTCAGTCTCTGGCAGCATCCTGTCTTAAGATTCAAGGTGAAAAAGGAGCAAGAACTCCAGGCTGCTATTGCAGGTAGTAAGTAATTAGGGGAAGCAGTTGGCAAGGCACGGAAATTTTCCCAGCTCACCCCTTTCAGCTGTTGTCAGAACAAAGTCCTAAATCAATATTATTGGTCCCTGAAGAAATCCAGTGGAGATAAATTAGCATACCCTCCTAAATGACAGGCTTTTCCATTCCTGCCAGTCCCTACATAGAAACTATCCATTGCTGCTTCACTGCAGCAGTCCCCAGGAGCCATCCCAGTGATTCAGGTGCTCCCACATGCCATGTAACACAAACTAGCCTTTGCTCAAAATCAACACCATTTTCATATCTTTATGTTTTTAGAAAGGACAAAACATGTATGAATATAACCCTCTCTGCCAGAGCCTTACTCATGTCACCACCTTCAAGGGCATCCCTCTTCAGCCATGGAGATCCCTGTTGGCAGAGCTGAAGGTGAGGATGGACAAGAGTGGATCGCCATGAAATTCTCTGGCAGCAATGATGGGTGTTGTTCTTTCCAGGCTCATGCAATATGATTTATATCACCTCTGCTGCTGCATGCTGTCTTTCTTGTCAAATACATGGCAATAAGTAGAGGATTTAAACAAACTGCAGAGAAAGAGTGAGCTGGGAAAAGTATTTCCCTCACTTAGAGAAGGAAAAGAAGATCTTTGTTTTCTCAAGAAGTTTATTTAGGGAAAGATCTGGAGAAGAAAGGGAGGAGAACAGAAGCACCTCAAGTTAGGGAAGAAAAAGACTCTAGATGTGACCTACTTTGTGATGATAAGAAATGCTCTTTGCTACTTATCTGTTGCTCTCAGTTATTACTATGCCTAGTAGACACTTTGTTAATTTTGAACAAAGCCCCTCTTGAAAAAGAAGTGATTCCTATGTGCATAGAGCTTTTCAGACTTGAAGGTCTCAGGTGTTTTCATTGTCTTTTAAAATATCTCAAGGTCATGGGGATACGATGAATAAGCAGGACTGAGCTGCATTTTATTGTTTGTGGGAGTTCACTGTCTGTGCAGCAATTTTCTCCGTTGGGGCTGGACTATTGTGTTGTGTAAGGGGAAATTAAAGATAGGCCACAGGATGAAAGCAAGGTGCCTCTCCCCTGTACTGTCAGGATTTTATAATCACAAGCAGCCTGCTGAACTGCTCTGATGGGCTCTCTTTTCTGCTCTCACATCTTGCTCCTTGTTTTCAGGAGGGTTTGATTTGTTTAGCCTGGAGTTCGGAGTGTGTTTGCATGAAAGGGGGACAGCTGAATACCCCAATTTTTAACTTTACAAGTTATAAACGGTAACCTGCTTGGCCTGCACGTGCAAGGCAGGATGGCTGCATGCTGCCAATGGCCTCCCAAATGTCACTGTCCCTTTGATCGGTGCTGCCAGGCAGGGTTCTGTGTCCCAGGGCTCTCCTGGCACAGCCACAATACCAGCCACAGTGGTGTTTGTTCTTTCAACACTGTTCCACCACTGTTCCTTGGTTTTTTTCCACAGGTTCCTTCATTTGCCCAGTCTAGCCTGAGAACCCGGAGACCAGGCACAGAGCAGAGAAGAGTTTGGAGGGAGAAGAAGCAGATCAGCCAACAAAAAAAACACCACCCTACCCTCATCTCAAGAAGCTCTGAATTGTAGAAGAGGCAGCTGGAGACTGTCATGGACCTTTGTTGGACAAAACCAGCCACAGTTGATTTTTCCATGTCTTTGTTCTAAAAACTGATTTAATTTGTGCAGTACAAAAATACTTTATAAGGATCTTTAAAAGTGCCAAGAAGGAACACAGAGCTCAACTGGAAGAAAAATGAAACTCTGGTACAAAACAAGGAACCCAGATAATAAATGGGTCCAAAGGAATCAGCCTCGAATGACTGCATAGCACTCCTTTGGTGGAAAAATGGTGACTGGTTTATTGTTAAACAGTCCATATTTCTTGTGGGAAGTAATCATGCAGAGTAGTAACACTAATGTAAATAGAAATTCTCTCCAGAAATTGTTTCTGAGAATGCCAGCAGTCTTAAAATAGTTGCTTGCTCCCTCCAAATAGACACCACTGAACTTACAAATTGATGTAATTCCAGCAATGGGCCTGTAACTTTCCTCTGCAGTCACGCTGTTGAATTAACAAGAGGCAAATAGAATGCAGAGAAGGCAGTTACTCAACACCTTCTTTGCATCAGTCTTCCCTGACAAGATCAGCCCTCAAGGATCTCTGATCCAGGAGACCATGGTAAAGGATTGGTGGAAGGAAGACTTCCCCTTGGCCAAGGAGGACTGGGTTAAAGATCACACAGGCAAACTTGGCATCCACAAATCCATGGGCCTTGATGGGATCTTTGAGAGGTTGTGGTGATCAGGAGAGGTACCTGAGGACTGGCAGGAAGCAAATGTCACCCCAGCCTTCAAAATGGGCAAGAAGGAGAACCCAAGGAATCACCAGCCAGTCAGTTTCACCTCAATCCCTGGAAAGGTGATGGAGTATCTCATTTTGAGGCAATCTCTATCCACATAGAGGAGGACAAGAAGGTGATCAGTAGTAGTCAGCATGGATTCACTAAAGTTATCTTAGGCTTGACCAACGTGGTTGCTTTCTACAATGAAAGACCATGTCTGGATGGATGAGGGGTGTTGTTTATCTGTACTTCAGATGGGCTTTTGACACTCCTACAGAGGCAAGCTCAGGAATTCCTGTCTGGATTAGTGGATGATAAAGTGGATTGAGAACTGGCTGAACAGCAGATCCTGGAGGGTCATGACCAGTGGCACAGGGGCCAGTTGTCATTAGTGGTGTCCCCAGGCTTCTACACTGGGCCCAGTATTGTTTAACTTATTCATCGATGACTTGGATGGAGGGGCAGATGCCTGCTCTGCAAGTTCACTGGTGCCAGGAAGGTGGGAGCAGTGGCTGATACCCCAGAGGGCTCTGAGCCCTTCAGAGGGACCTCGACAGCCTGGAGAGATGGGCAGGGAAGAACCTCCTGGAATTCAGCAGGGGCAAGTGCAGGGTCCTGCCCCTGGGGAGGAACAACCCCAGGCAGCAGCACAGGCTGGGGTGACCTGCTGGGCAGCAGCTCTGCACAGAAGGACCTGGGGGTGCTGCTGGACAAGGAGCTGTCCACGGGCCAGCCGTGCCCTGGGGGACAAGGAGGCCAAGGGGACCCTGGGCTGCATTAGGAGCTGCATTGCCAGCAGGTCAGGGAGGTGATGCTGCCCCTCTGCTCAGCCCTGGGGAGGCCAGTCTGGAGTGCTGTGCCCAGTTCTGGGATCCTCAGGACACGTGGAGCTCCTGGAGAGGGTCCAGCAGAGGGGGACAAAGATGATGAAGGGACTGGAGCACCTCAGTTCTGAGGAGAGGCTGGGGGAGCTGGGCCTGCTCAGCCTGGAGAAGAGACACTGAGAGGAACCTCATCAATGTCTGTCAGTGCCTGCAGGGAGGGGCCAGAGCAAGGACCAGGCTCTGCTCAGCAGGGCTGGGCAATGGGACAAGGGGCAATGGGACAGTGGGGCAGGAGCTGAGGCTCAGGAAGTTCCTCCTGAGCATGAGGAAGAACTTCCCTGTGCAGTGCCCGAGCACTGGGACAGATTGCCCAGGGAGGTGGTGGAGTCTCCCTCGCTGGGGATAGCCAAGAACCACCTGGACACCATCCTGTGCTGTGTGCTCTGGGATGGCCCTGCTTGAGCAGGGAGGTTGGAGCAGCTGACCCACGGTGGTCCCTTCCAGCCTGACCCATCCTGTGATTCTGGGATTCTAACACAGTAAGGCAAGTAGGGTTGAATTTTTGCTTTCACAAAGATAAGATGTCATGGCCAGGCATTACTGCTACCAGAGAAGAGTCGGGAGGATGGAAGAAAGAAGGAGTGAAGATAGAATATGGGCAGAGATCCCAGCTTGCTGCCACTAGAAGATGTTTGGGATATTATCAGAAGTCCATGTATGTTTTGAAAACTTTTTTTTTCTCTAAATCTTTGTGTAACCTTTACTTCTACTGTAAGTAAATTACATTTAAGCTTTCTGAGTTGAGTTCATTTCCCTCTTTTCAATACGGATTTTTGTTTTACTCTTTTGTGCGTGCTTCCCCAAATTTCTATCTCTCTAACTCAAAAGCCAAGGCACCTTTACAACACAACTCACAACTTAGGTCATATCCCTAAAGTTAATTATTTTGTGTAAAATCTTTCATATCATCTTTGGTACTTTTATTAAGACAGAGTTTTTAAAATGAGACATGGTTATTCACCTGCTTACCTCAAACCTACAAAGAATTCCAGCATTTATTAGCAGTAGTGTTAATGAATGCTTTCCTTGTATTTCAGTCATGATTTCCATCTCTTCCTTCTCTTCCACTGAACCCCAGAGTTGAGCAGAGTTACTTATTTTCCTCTGTCATCCTGCAGAGTGACTCCAGGAAGCTGCCAGGAGCCAGAATGGAATCCCACTGACCCCTCCCTAGGCACTGGCATCTGGCTGTTTCCAGGTGGCTCCCAGCTGAGGGATAGCAAAGGTGAGCACCAGTGGCCATCACTCAGTTCTGCTGAGATCAGGGTCTGGGCTGGACTTTCAGCACAGAAGATTTCCCAAGTGTTTCATGACAATTAATACAAGTAAATTGTTCTCTGCAGGGGAGGTGGTGTGGCTGAGAACAAACTGATCTATAAATAAATCACATCTACTTATTCCCCAATTCATATGAGTTTTTAGACTCAGCTGGTCAGAGCATGGTGCTAACAACACCAAGGTCACAGGTTTGATCCCTGTACAGGCATTCACTTCAAGTTGGACTCGATCATCCTTGTGGGTCCCTTCCAACTTGGAATATTCTGTTATTCTCCACTTTATACCAACAACTCTGTGATGAAGCACTGCATCTGAATTGTTTCATTTCACACCTGGCTTCCTCTTTATATTACTGTTATTTTATGCATTTAAATTTCAGAGCAAGCTAAACAGAAGGTGGCATAGCAAAGCAAACCTCACAGCCTCGTTTATCAGTGTCACTTAAGGTGATGCTGTCTTTGCTGAGCCAGAAAGCTGCCCCTTGATTTATGACTGCCTGCTTTTTGGAAGAAGCTTTTCTCACTCACAGGGCCTAAGGCCCGAAGAAACTTTCCAATCACCTGCCCTGACAATCTACATGCTGCAGGCTGTCACGAGTTTGTGCAGTGCTGTGGTGTTGGTGGATGTCTGCAGCAAGCCAAAAACATGACATTTGAGGGGCTCAGCTCTGTTGTGCCTGCTAACAAGCTTTTGTACAGTGTGTGTAGGCAGCTTTAATTGCTTCTGCTCAAAGCTGGGCAAAGCAAAACTCTTTCCTTTCAAGGTCATCTCTAGGATGCTGCTGAGTGTCCAGGCCTGATGCTCGCTAAGATTTGTTCAAAGACAAAATCTGTTTAACTTCATCCAGACTTTTTTTGGCAGCCAATAGGCTTTGGTAGAAAAGAGGGAACCAGAAAATAGTGTTGTTGAAAGATATCTCTGCTCTTAGTTATGCTGGGAACAAGAGACTGGCTTTTCTGGGAAGGCAGCAGCCTGCGTTAGTAAAATCAGGAACACTGTTCTGAGATTTAAGTCTCTTCCCACCAAAGGTCATTTCTACACAGTTATTCACTTAGAGGTATCAATTAGCCAAAATAGAGGTGGATTTGAGCCAGATGCTAAGAACTAACCCCTGCTCATGTGGTTTATTGACTGCAGTAGAGAGGCTGTTGATTTACAGGAGTGTAGTTAAAAGGAGATCCAGGACTTAATGAGGTGCTTTAAAGCAAGGAGTTATATATGAGAGTCTCATGAGTTGAAGGCGAGGGTGCACTGAGAATAGGTGAATAGTTGAAATAAGCTCTGGAATCAGTGGCTTAGTAAGGCTCATGCTAGGCTGGTCTGGCTCTGCTGGGACTGGGACCAGTAGGTCCAAGATAGAGCGTTTTACTGGAAAACAGCCCCTTTGGACAGTCAAGGAAGCCACAGCACCTGACCCCCACCACACCTTTTCTTGCTTTGATGCAGTTTTGACAATCCAGGTAGTATCAACAGACAGCTATTCCCACCCTGACTTTCAGGGGAATGGGAGGATGCTGTCAGCATAAAAATTCTGTGAGAAAGGGTGGCAGTTGTTGTTTACTTGGTCTGGTAAACTGCTAAAAGCTGAACTTGGACTGGGCATCTGAATGTGGGACTGTTTATTTAAAATGGAAATCAGCAAAGAAAACTATATGTATGATTTCCAACCAGGCCTTGCCAGTCCAGCAACATTATTCATGTTTGCTTCTGTTCTGTTGCTTTATAGTCAATAAAATGCAGTGTAGTACATTTTCAGTGTAAGCTATAGTCATTGCTCCTAATCGTTTGCCCTTTAGACAGGTGATTTTTCAAATAATCCAAATTACTGGAATGCTAAATGTGTCTCAGAAGAGGGTCAGACTACTCAGGAATACTGGGAATCATGTATACACTTTGTAGGTGCTTTATTAGTTACCACTTGCAATCCCTCAGAAACCCATGGATGCTTGGGATTGGATGGAAAACCACTGCCCCAGATAGAGAAGATGAGGGAAGCTGTTTATGTAACCCAGCTGGGGAGAAGCAAAGCTGTTGGAATAATATTGTCTATTAAGAAAACTGAACTTTATGCAATTTGTCAAATGGTCACCTTCTGTTATGGTGATTTCCAAACAAGCTTGCTTCACAGGTCAGAATTTTATGCTGAACTTTCAGATGTGGTTATTTTTGCTCATTTACATGAGATTAAATTATTTCTTAGCTCCCTTCTGTCATGTTATGGATGGGCACTGTAAACAGTACTAATGAGGCTGTATCTGTTATCTTGTAGTACATTCAATTAATCACTAAGTAAAATTAAGATAGGCTGAATTTCAATGTTTGAAACAGTGGATGAGATTTAATCAAAAATGACATGGGGTAGCTGCAATAATTTCACCTTTTTTCATATATTCAGATTTGGAAACAGGCTGTAGGTAAACCTTTTTGATAGAGCCACTGAATTTTTTTAAGAAAGGATGTTCTTTGATGTTTGATCTTTGCATGCTTTCAAGCCTAATCAACAAGAAGATTTAATCAGTGAAACAGATAGCAGCTAACAAGCTCTGAGAGATGTTCATGAGTTAGAAAAACAAATTACTTGTGGGTAGAATTGCCTCGTTAAGGTTTAGGGCTGGACTTGCTTCAATGATCTCAGACCCAGGGGGAGGTTAACCAGGCTTGGGAAGAAGGATGTACAACTGATAGTGGACACGAAGAATGCAGAATTTATGGGCCCCAAGGACATTGAGCAGAACTTCCAAGATAAGAAAGAAACCAATAAAGTAACTGTGCTGAATCAGCTCTGCCTGGGTAGGAGGTAATTCTTGCAGGGGCAGATCACAACCACCAGCTCACAGACCTGAGAAACCCAGCTCAGAGCAAGAGAAAGCTTGAGCATGGGGACTCATTAGCATGAGAAGCGAGAGAGTCATTAACCAAAGATAGAACACTAATTAGCAAGAGAACTATGTAACTTGTAGCCTAACCCCTTTGTTTGCTAAAATGTATAAATTGTAAGAAGTTTTGATAGCTGGTGTACTTGATTTGTGGAATACCACAGAGCATCCAGACCTGCACAACTCTGAAATAAATAATCTGTCTCTCTCAAGTGTGTAATTATCGGCTTATTGCACACCAGGTAATGAGTCAGATTTTTGTGGGCAACACAGGAGAACAGACTGTGGGGGTATTTTACTTTCCTTGTTTTATTTCATAATGACTGACGACCAAACTCAGGTTTGTTAGAGAAACTTTTTCTTCTTGGTTTGGATCCTAAATTTACTCCTATGGTGCTTTAGAAAGATATTGTGTAGAGAAAAACCAATGGAAATACCTTGGCAACACGTTTATTATAAAGAAACAGGTCACTGTTATATTTTTTACCAATCTTCCTGTGGAATGAATGTCATATTTCCTGAAAACTAAATATAGCAATGTGCATTGAATGCTAATGTGTAGATTTTTCTAAGTAAAAGTGTTATAGACAAATCTTCAGAAAGTTTCCAGGGGTTCTGTAAGGATTTTAAAGATAGGTTGTTGATTACATGTAAAATACTGCAGACCAGTTAGGGAAAGTGGTCAGAATTAGTCAGTGTGTCTTGCATTTCTGTAAATGTTTTAAAGGATAAGGAGTCAGAAATGTTTAAATTGGAAGTGTCCTGCTTGGGCTAGTGTGGAGTATGTCACTCAAGGTAGAATGAATGACTTTATTACCTGTTTTTCAAAAAATGCTCCCATTGAGGACTTGCTTTGATGCTTCCTGCTTCATGGGTTTGCAGGGATGACTGAGATATTATTAGTTCAGACCCAGAACGAGGATGCTGAGGGAAGACAATTCTACCACAGCTTGAAATATAGTGACATGAAGCCTAACACTGAAATATTGCAGGCTTTGCCTGATTTTGCACCCTCTGATGTGTGCTATAATTTGTAGGAAGGCAGAACCTAGGCACCTGCTAAACCTACATGTAGCTGACTAGAAACAAGCTGGAATATCTTTCATGAGCCTGATCACACTGTGGAGACAGTGCTGTCAACAATGTACTCCCATGTGTGTGACAGGTTTGTTACCTTGTGCTGGTGAGGAAACTCAGATCCACAGTGCTTCCAAAAACTTGTTGTGTATTACCCAGCCAGGCCTGACTAAAATGTCTCTTCTCTGCCTGCCCCCAGATGGGCATAAATAAATGTAAATTTGGACATGTTCCTTCCTTTGGGACTTGTCCTTGAAAAGATCTAGAATTCTTTTTTTCCCCGCCTTGAAGTCCACAGATGGAATTCTTCAGTCTCAACACTTTTTTTTTTTCATTTTGGGGAAGAGGGAGGGTGGGTAAACAACTGGTCCTGTCATATTGGCAGCACAGAGAAAGATGGAGAGGGAAAGCCCTGTCCCTTGGCAGTGCCTGGGTGTCCTGGAGAGCTGCAGGGCTTTCTGCCAGCAGGACCTGGGACAGCCCTTGCCCTGACCTCTAGGAAGCAGAGCAATGTAGAGCTGTGGGAAGGACAGGCCAGTGGCTGGGCTTTGGGACATCTAGGAAACTGCAAATTACCCAGAGCTGATCCACCAAAGAGTGTGGCCCACCAGCTGCTTCTACAGGCAGAAAAGCCCAAACCTGACATTCCCCACACTCCTTTTTTTTTTTTTTTTTTTTTTTTGTTGTTGTTGTTGTTTTATTTTTGTTGGCTTGGTTTTGGGGTTGGGTTTTTTTTCCTCACATCACTGAGATTCATCTGGTGCCCAAATGTTTGCTGGCAGAGATACACACTTTACTGAGAACACACTCAGTAAACAGGTTCAGGAATGGCCAAGGTGCCACAGAAAATGTGTGGATCGAGGCAAAGGCTGTGCAGAGCAGCCACTGTCCCTCTGGAATGAGCACAGGAATGAGCACAGGAGCAGCCAGGGCAGGCTGCAGGCAAGGCAAGGCAGCGGTGCATGAGGAGCTCTGGCTGCTCAGCTGGACTAATGAGCTGGTCCTGTTAGTTCCCTCTTCAGAAAGCTCACACTGGCAGAATTAGCTCTGGAGGAAAAGGGGGACAGCGATTTTTAGTGTCCTAAGAGACTTTTAAAAGCACAAGTCGTGTTTGAGCATGGAAAGCTGCAAATGTTTTGATGTTAATTGAAGGATGTTTCAGCCTGATTTAATTTGTTCATTGCCCTGCTGACAAATTATGTAGCTCTGTGATATGGTGGGTGCCTTTATGCACTTTATCCTAATTATTGATAAGTAAGTGTGAGCAGTAACAGTGCCTAGCCCTTAAAGGGGGAGAGGAAGGGGGTGGGGAGGAGGAAAGCAAGCAGTTTTAATCATCAGGACTTCTTTGACTGTGACTGGTGGTGAGAAGATCACGTCATTTTAGGGCTGGGAAAGCAGGCATCTGCTTTTCCCCTGCAAGAATTACCTTCTACCCAGGCAGAGCTGATTCAGCACAGTTGCTTTGTTAGTTTCTTCCTTCTTCTGATTTATCCTGTCAAAGGCCTGAAACTAAAACCCCCTCCTGTCTATAACCTTCATTGTCAACTCATCAGTTCTGTGGAAAACAACCACAGAGCTCTCCAGAAGTCAGGTCATTTTGGGGGTTTTTGACAGTGGAGCAGGGATCTTTGTATGACTCTTATCTGATTGTGGTGGTTTGATATGGGCTGTATGCCATGTGCCCACCAAAGCCACTCTGTCCCTCCCTTCCTCAGCGGAACAGGGGAGAGAAAATATAATGAAAGGCTCATAAGTTGAGATAAGGGCAGGGAGAGATAATTCACCAGTTACTGTCATGGGCAAAACAGTCTCAACTTGGGGAAATTAGTTTAATTTACTGCCAATAAAAGTCAGAGTCAGATAATGAGAAGTAAAATAAATCCTAAAAATATCATCCTCCCAACCCTCCCTCCTTCCCAGGCTTAACTTAATTTCTGATTCTCTGCCTGCTCCCTGCCAGCAGCACAGGAAGATGAGGAATGAACAGTCAGTTCATCAAATATTTCTGCCACTGCTTCCTCTTCAGGGAGAGGTGTTCTTCCCCTGCTCCAGCATGGGGTCACTCCCATGGGGGACAGTCCTCCAGCAATTTCTCCAACAGGAGTCCTTCCCATGGGCTGTGGTTGTCCTACAGTGAAGGTCCCTTCTACAGGGGCATTCCTTCAGGTTTTAGAAAACAAATATGAATAATTTTGGTGGTAGCTGAGCAGGGAGAAGGAGACAACATGGGCTGGGTCCAGGTCTTCATTCAGAGGCTTCAAAATCATGTTGTGAAATTTAGGAGCAGCCAAGATTTCTTCCCTGAGGGATGCTTGTCCCTGTCCCAGCTCTCTGCTGACTTTTGTGCAGGTGTCTAACTTGGGAAGGATTTGGTGTTGTGGTGTGGTACTTCTGATCAGAACGTGGTACACAATCTGTGTTGCAATTTGGTTTCTAGTTCTGGCTGCTCCTTTCTTGAGTCAGTTTTTTGGCAAGTGGAGCAGTTGCACATTCTGTTTCCGGAGTCATTTAGTATGAGCAGAGTTTTTAAAAAACCCCAAAGGTGCTAATGTTAGGCAGTTGCATATTTTTCATACAAAACTATCCTTCTGGGCAATCTTCCAGGATCTAGATAATTTCTCAAGGAGAATTTTGGTGTTTTGCAGTGTGCTGTGTGAGCCTAGAATGTAGCAGAACATGTGATACCCATTCCAGCCACTGGACACTACGGTGATAAGGAATACTAAGAATTTAATTTTTTTTAAATATATCCTTGATTAATAAGAACATAACACTTATTGCAAGATCAACTACTGGAAGTAGATAAAATATTGTCCTTTGCTGAATTAGGAAATTAAGCTACTGCTCTAACAATCTCCCAATTTTTTGGATGGGATGGAAAATGTTTTGCAAACTGGAAGGGTTATGAAAGTGGATATAGTGGGGTTTCCAGTGTAATTCTGTAAATAATGAAGCAGAAGCAGAAACGGATGCTGTTGTGCATAAGAGTTAGCGAGGCTTGGCCCCTTTCTCAAATGTGCTGCAGTTGCATGAAATAGTTGAAGATGAAAAATGAGGTTTTCAGAGAGAACCCAAGTGCCCTGTCACATTGTGACAGTTAAAATGGGTAAATAAACTTCTTATGAAATATGAAAGTGCAATTTAACAAAAACCAGGAATACCCTGAAAGGTGGCCTGAAGCTTCTGATGAAGGAATGACTAGGTTTTTATTTTAATTGCATTGTTATTATTCACCACAGTAGATTGTACATGTAGGTTTCTGAAGCTTCTCCTGGATGCACTTGAGCAGGTCTGTGCCTTTTTTTATGCTGGGACCTCCAGAGCTGCATGCAGCATTTCAGGTGGGATCTCACCAGAGCAGAGCAGCAGGGCAGGGTCACCCCAATAGCCAGGGGTGTGTGTCTGTCGTGGAGTGTTTGTCCTCTCAACAGGCAACCCAAGCCAGACCTGCTGGAGAGGGTGCTTGGTAACCTCTCTACAGTTCTCTACAGCTCCACCTTTGGTTTTTTTCCCATGTTTTAGATCTGCCTCTGGAAGCTAAGTATGGCACAGCAGTTCTTGTTTTTGTGTCATGCCTGCACAGCTGTCACTTGGAGCGTGCTTGGCAGGGTGACGAGGCTGATGGTGAGGAGAGGTGGGAGCGAGTCCTTCACTGCTCTCCCAGCCTGGATAAATGCACTGAGCCTGCTGGAGCTGGCTCTCTGCAGCAGGACTGCTGAATCAGGCACCTGGGGTACCCTTGCCAGCACATTGCTAGAAACAAGCCTTGTATTTTCCTGCAGTGGTGCAGAGGGACTTCGAGGTTTAATGGGACAACATTAATTAGCAGAGCTCCCCAGCCTTAGCAGTACTGTAGTTTTCTACTGGAATAAGGCTTGCATGATCATTACCTCTGTCTGATTTTCGTTCCACTCCCAGTAATTCCTGACCCTGGCTGACAAACTTGGTCGATCTACTGAATGAGCAGTGTTCCCAGAGTTATTGAATTTCCTACAAATACTGGGAAAATTGTTAGTCAAAGTAACAGTCCTGACTGACTCAGAAGTTCAATGCCTCAGCTTGCAGTTGACCCAAATAAGCATCAAGGCAAGCTGAAAGGAGAGATTAGTAGCAAATATCTTGTGAAACATAGAGAGAATTTGTGAGTATTGCAGTGGGGAAAAGTAGAAAGGAAAAAGTTCAAGAGTACAAACATGCTGAGAGAAATTCCACTAATTGGCAAACTGGCTTGTTAAGGAACCAGAACTGGGAGGAGAATTCCCTACAAAAATGTGCACCTTTCCTGTTCATTGTCCAAGTACCTTCTAGTCCTATGTGGAAGAGTGTAGTCAGCCTCTGTCTTGTGGGACTTGTCCTCTCTTCACATGCCCAGTTTTACCAGAGATGATACAAACACAACAGAAACTGGGACCTACAGCAGAGTGACCCTGTGCTCTGTCTCATTGTGGCTGTCCTTGTTTCACAGCACATCCAAATTCTGCTAAAAGGGAACTGGTGCTGGGGCAGCATTCCCTGGGAGAAGGATCTGAAGAGGTGGTTTGGCACCTGTCAAAATTGGTGAAGTCCTGCTAGGGCAAAGGTGAAACAACACATGTGTGAGGAGGCTGAAAAGGGATTCTGTGAGAATCTGCCAGGCACTGATTATCAGCAGTGAGACAGAGCTTGGATCCACGTAGTTTAAATGGCCACAGGGTCACTACAAGCTCCAGAGAAGACATCCCCCCATCTCTTTTCTGGGGGCTCCTTCCCAGCAGGAGAGATCCTGTTTGGAATACACTGAGGGGCTTATGGAGATGTGTCTGGGTGACCATAGAATGAAAAGCCACACAGCAAGTGGGAGGTTTGTGGCTGGAAATGCAAAATTATGCAGGAGCTGTGCAAACCCCGGTCACTTCTGTTGCTTTGTTTTTGTGGGATGCATCAGGATTTTGCCAGCCTTTGGCCACAGTAGGGTAGAAGGATGACTCATGCCTAAAACATGATCAGGTTTTGAATTAAAAATTTAAGTCACCGATGGATCTTTGGATGTTTTTTTAAAACAAATCTGTTTCAAAACTATCTTTGAAGGAAGACTAGTTGAGAGTTACCCCAAGCTACTCTGTGACTATTAATATTAAAAGATGTATCTCTCCTGCTTTAGCAAGACCTGTGTCTAAAATTTCCTGGACAGCTTCTAGGAACTTCAGTCTTAGCCTCTCATCTCAGAGTATATGGAGTACATCAACATTTGGGTTCTGATTTGGTGATGTCTTGGGTGTTTCATGAAGAATATCAACAGCTGAGTAAACCAGCTCTTTTTCAAACCAAACACTGTTAAAATTTGGTCATTGTATTGGATATGTATTATAGGGAGAAAATGTAGAGAAATTATGATACTTCAAATTAGTAGACAAGACTAACATCAAAGCTATGCAAATTCAGGTTGGGTGCTGAACACACATCTTCTGTACTGAGTAAGTGTTGTAGGAAAGCCTCCTCCAAACTCCTTCAGCTCTTGATGCCTTTAAGTTATTACAGTTGTATAGCTTCCTTCGGGCAAGTTATTTTAGCACAGGCAGAGTTGGGTGATGACCTGGGGTTGGTTATAGAAAAGGGCAAACTTGATGATCTCCTGGTCTGTGCTGAAATGAAATCCTGTGTATAAATGAGACTTTTTCTTCAAGTTTTGTTTGCAAGTAAAAAAGCTTTCATATTAATTAGCATTAGTCTCTTCCCTTTTAGTACTTTCCTTCTAATATTTTCATGAAAGATTAATCTCTGCTTCTATGAACAATATTAAAATAGGCCTGTTAGCATCTACCATGAATAACCATCTTTTAAAATTGAATCTAGAGAGTACTAAAATCTTCCATCCACTTCCTTGGGAGACAGAAGGAACAAACAAAGAGCTGCAGCCACACTGGGAGTATTCAGCTGCAAGATTCACCCTTCAGCTGTTGTCCTGCTTTCTGCCCAGGGGATTGTTATGGTGTGAGTGTGCACATTGCAGTGCTGCTGTGCATCCTGGAGGCACAAAACTGTGCAGCAGGTAACAAGGAAAGCAAACCAGGAGAGTGCACCTTCCTGCATTGAAAACCACAGGTAGTGAGGCCCATTAGAATTGCAATTATGATGGGGGTTGCTGTGCAATATACATGATATGGGACATGCTGGAACTTACTGGAAAGCTGTCAAAAATATTTGAATTCTCTCTGGTGATTTCAACCAGTCTGAGTCCTGAGAGCTTGCAGGGATGAGTGTGAGTGCTTGTTTGGGGTCTGTTACACACATACTCCATTTGAATTGCAAACCCCAAAGCACTGCTGATTATTCACACTCCCAGCACGGGTGCTTTTGCTTTGGGGGATTAAATGAAATGCCATTTCGAGAAATTGAGGGGAGGGGAGTATTAAATGTCTCTCTAAGACATCAATCACTTGGGGCCTATTGCTGCCAGAGTATGTGTGTGTGGTGTATGACTATTGACTGGGGTTTCTAAATGCATTTATCCCCAGGTAATCATCACTCTGTGCTTGCTCTTTAGGCTATTTTTGCATAAGGCCCATAATGCTTAGACTGATTTTTAAACAAAACAGCTCGGAATGACTGTGGTTTTCTACCAGAGCACTGGAACCTAATTTGAAAGTTGTAATTGTTGCTTTCCTGCTCTTTCTTTCTTGGGGTGGGCTGGGAGAGGAGGGCATGCTGTGTAAGGCAGGACACTTTTTTGTGTGTGCGAGCTTCTCACTCTGGATGATTTCCTAGTGACCCTTCCGTGGCTCAAAGCTATTTCTTTGGATAACTAAATTTACATTGGTGCATCAAAGCAGTGAACTCGGGCTGACTCCTTCAACCAGTCTGCACTTTTGATAGGGAGAATTACATGCAGTGCTTAGGAGTGAGGTGTTGTTCTCAAAATAGGGCTAAGATTGTGCTGTCAGGGGTGCAGGACACTTTCTGATTTCACACAGTGGCAGTGCAGCAATAAGGTTTATTCCTTATTAGCAGTTATCCATTGCTTACTAATTCTCTTGGGTTAGCCTGCTCCCTAGCTCATCTATTGGGGCTGGAATGCTTGGAGAGGAAGCTAATATCTCCCTAAAAATTCATATAGCCATTGGTAGCCGGGATGACACCTCTTGCCACTCAGAAAAAAAAACCAAAAAGAGTGATGTTTTGTAAAGCATTTGTTGTGAATGAGAGAGAAATCCCAAAACTTCTGGCAATCTGCTGCTGCAGGAAAGTACCTTGGCACTGTCTGAGCACATCCCATGTGCTGCTCTCTCTTCAGGTGCTGTCTCCCATGTCCCTCAATTCTTTGCTCTTTGTGTGATAAAAGATAAGATCATCTTCTAAGACGCCCTTAGAACTCTTGGTTTCCTTGCTTGCTGCCCTGCTGCTTGTCATTCTACTCTCGTTGCTCCTTTGGTATCCAGTATGGAGAATACTTCTGTTTCTTCTTTTCCATGTCTTTTAACTGCTTCTCTTTTACTCTCCTTCTTGCACTTCTGTCTGAGTCTGTTGGTGAAGATCCATCTAGACCTGTCCTGCACACTTCTCCCTCTCTCTCCAGACCTGTCCTGTACACCTCTTCCAAAAAAAAATTACTTTTGTCTGTGGCTATTTTGCTTGCCCCTGCTGAAGAAGAAATCAACAGTTTGCAGGAGTCTGTGTGTTTTGCTCCATGCCAGGTACTAATGGAGCATTTAGTGAGTGTTGAGAGACTTCAGGTGAGGTTCAGCAATTTCTCTGAGGCTGCTTGGGTTCTCTGAATCACACACAATGTATGAATCAAAATGCTGTCTGCAGGCTGCTTTAACCCTAAAAATTATGAAGATGTACATGTGAGCCCAAAGCAGAGAGGGGTAGGGTGGAATTACAAGCCAAACACACCATGTAAGCAGGCAGTAAATGCATTTCAGAGAACTGGGGTGTATGCTTCAGGGAGCTGACAGCCCATCAGCTGATGGTGGCTGGTGACCATCCATAGGATAGATAGCAGCTTAGTACAGCTTAGTCTGCAATATGTTGCTGCTTCTTAGCTTTCCTAAATAGAGAGGAACATGCAGGACACCCCTACAATCTCACAGGCTTTAAATTCTCTGGGTTTGGAACTGCTTCTCTGGACTGGTTAGTGCTCAGCACAGTGGAGCTCTGTGTTCCCCCTTGGTTAAATTTGGCTCCTAAGTCTTTTCCACTCCGTTCTTGGTTGAGATGAGATCTTTCACGCTTCCTCAGCTGGATACAACTCTTCTCACCTCCTCATGGACATTTTAGCATTGCAAATAACCCATCTTATTATGGGCTACAGAATGCAAAAGCTTTTCGAGAAACCTCACCAAACAAATTAGTGGCAATTGTAAATTAGGGTAATTACACAGTTCATGGCTGGAGAGACCATCTGAACTCTTGGCACAGCCTGTGTGAAAATATTAAGCTACCTAAATCCTGAACAGCTGCAGAATGATGTGAAAACACACTTTTATCACCCTGTTGATGTGTCAGTTCTGGTATTAACTAGGACAGTGAGATGCAGTATTTTGCCACTTCCTGCTGCTGTTATTCATCTTTACTATGAAAGCTCAGTATTTTCTTCTGAGAAATGCTGCAACTCACCACCTTGGTAATCTTTTTTCTGCTGTGTGGTACTGCAGCCCTCTCAAGAGAAATTGCATTTAAGAGGAGAGTTGAAACTAGTGCATCTACAGGAGACCATATTACCGGAGTTTTATTTTAGCTATTGATTTTTCACAGTTTCTTTTAACCCAGAAATGAATATGTCCAAAAAACTCCAACAAAATAACAACAACAACAACAACAACACCAAAAAACAAAACATACAAACAAAAAAACCCACAACAACAACAACAAAAAAAAACACCAAAAAAACAAACCAAAAACAAAAATGTGAGAGTTTTGCAGGGAGAACTTCTAGCTCTGCTTGTTTCCTCAGAGGAAAGAAGAAATATTTTTCTTTCAGACCCATATTGGTTTTGGTACCAAAAGAAAGAATAGCTGTAAGAAGGGTGAACATACTGCTGTTGGGGGTGAGGTTGGTCTTTTTGTTTGGTCATTTTGTTTTTAATTGCTGTTGTTCCTTCATTGAAAGGACAACATGCACAGTGAAATACATATTTGGTAGTGTACTCTTGTCCTTCTAAAATAAGTCATCTGTCTAGTGGGTGACAAGAATCAGAAGTAGAACTTGTGGGTTGGGATAAGAACAGTTTAATAATTTAAGACTAACTGAAATATCATAATANAATTTAAGACTAATTGAAATATCATAATACATGATGATGATGATGATGATGAACAACAAATGTGATGCTCAGTACAGTGGCTTCCCATATGCTGACCAATGACAGACCCCATCCTTGAACCCAAACTTGCCCCTTCTGGGTGACTCCCCCAGCTTATATACTGGGCATGATGTTCTCAGGTGTGGAATATTCCTCTGGCCATTTTGGGTCACCTTTCCTGATTATGCTCCCTCCCAGCTTTTCTTTTGTGTACCTCCTCACTGGCAGAGCATGAGATGCCAAAAAAAAAAAAAAAAGAAAAGTTCTTGACCCAGGCTAAACATGATTTAGCAAAACTCAAAACATCAGTATGTTATCAACTTTATTCTCACACTGAATCCAAAACACAGCTCTGTACCAGCTACTGAAATGAAATTAATTCTATCCCAACCAAAACCAGGACATCATTGTAGGTCCCTTCTACTGAAATTTTCTATTCTATTCTATTCTGTCCTGTTCTATTCTAGCCTGTTCTTCTGTTTCTGTCATGCCTTCTTTTCTCCTCTCCCCGCCCTTTTACTGAGCAGTGCTTTTGGTCCTATCTCTGCTGGAGGAGGTGGTTGTTAAAAGGTCACGGGGGCCCAATGTAGAGGTCACTGCTGTTAATGTCATTTGTCACAGCCAGTGGCCATTGAAAGACCAGTGAACCTGGAGCAGGTGAAATCTATTTGGTCTCCTTGTGCCTCAGAGCAAGACAAAGGCTTTGATCTTTTCCTTGACAGACAAAAACCATGTGGGATAGGTGGGCAAAATAAGGCACACGGCAAACCTTAAAATATTACAATGTGTTCTCAGTCCTTCTCCAGCAAGCTCCAGAGATGTCCTTTGAGAGAATATGGCCTTAATTCTCACTGTGTTTATGTCACTGTTTCACCCCTGATAGCAGCTCAGCACCATCTAGCCACTCACTCACTCACTCACTCACTCATTCACTCACCCACTCCCCCACCAAAACTCCCCACCCCTGCCCCAGGTGAGGCAGAATTGGAAAAAAAAGAGGTAAACCTTGAGGGCTGAGATAAGAACAGTTCAATAACTGAAACAAGATAAAAGACAGTGCCAGTAGTAGTAGTAGTAACAATAGTAATAATCATAATGAAAAGGAGGGGGAGAGAGAGAGGAACAAACCCCAGGAGAAGCAAGTGACGCACAACACAATTGCCCAGCTCACACTGGCTGATGCCCAAACCATCCCTGAGCAGTGATCAGCAGCTCCCAACCAACTCTCCCAGTTTATATACTGGGCATGGTGTGGAATATCCCTTTGGAATGTCCCAGCTGTGCTAACTCATGGATTCTGGTTCAGCTCCTCACTGGCAGAGCAGGGAACACTGAAAAATCCTTGACTCAGGGTAGGCACTACTTAGCAACAACTAAAACATCAGGGTGTTACCAGCATTATTCTCATCCTAAACCCAAAACACAGCACTGTACCTGCTACTGCTGATTCCAGGACAGTACTCACCCCTTATTCCATACTATTTACATCATGCCAGGTCCCAGTACATCACCCTTCCTATTTTTTGATAGATAAATACACAGAAATCAGAAATTCTGGGCCTGCCAAGCTATAAATAGTTCACCCTTATGCTGAACAATCCAAATCCACCTGAGCCACGTTTCCTTTTCCTAAAAATATATTTAAAACTCTACCCTTTTTCTTAAATCTGTCTTGATCCTTTGATTCCAGTCAAGCAGTTTGATTTTTAAGGAAGTTTTTTTTATAACTGGGAATGTGTTCCACTCTTGATTTTGTGCTTGTGATAATGTCTGTAGGAGAAGAAGAATTTGGAGAGTGAAAG
>VYZP01030403.1:217941-230278 GCA_013400635.1 Hypocryptadius cinnamomeus
CACTCCCCCACCAAAACTCCCCACCCCTGCCCCAGGTGAGGCAGAATTGGAAAAAAAAGAGGTAAACCTTGAGGGCTGAGATAAGAACAGTTCAATAACTGAAACAAGATAAAAGACAGTGCCAGTAGTAGTAGTAGTAACAATAGTAATAATCATAATGAAAAGGAGGGGGAGAGAGAGAGGAACAAACCCCAGGAGAAGCAAGTGACGCACAACACAATTGCCCAGCTCACACTGGCTGATGCCCAAACCATCCCTGAGCAGTGATCAGCAGCTCCCAACCAACTCTCCCAGTTTATATACTGGGCATGGTGTGGAATATCCCTTTGGAATGTCCCAGCTGTGCTAACTCATGGATTCTGGTTCAGCTCCTCACTGGCAGAGCAGGGAACACTGAAAAATCCTTGACTCAGGGTAGGCACTACTTAGCAACAACTAAAACATCAGGGTGTTACCAGCATTATTCTCATCCTAAACCCAAAACACAGCACTGTACCTGCTACTGCTGATTCCAGGACAGTACTCACCCCTTATTCCATACTATTTACATCATGCCAGGTCCCAGTACTCCGTCACCCTTCCTATTTTTTGATAGATAAATACACAGAAATCAGAAATTCTGGGCCTGCCAAGCTATAAATAGTTCACCCTTATGCTGAACAATCCAAATCCACCTGAGCCACGTTTCCTTTTCCTAAAAATATATTTAAAACTCTACCCTTTTTCTTAAATCTGTCTTGATCCTTTGATTCCAGTCAAGCAGTTTGATTTTTAAGGAAGTTTTTTTTATAACTGGGAATGTGTTCCACTCTTGATTTTGTGCTTGTGATAATGTCTGTAGGAGAAGAAGAATTTGGAGAGTGAAAGAGATGGTGTGAGACAGAACAGGGTTAATGCCTGATGCAAATCCACTGGGACTACTGGGACACTGTGTCTGGAGAAACTGGAAACAGACAATCCCTGAATTAGGAAAGTGAGGAAAGCAAAGACTGCCAAGCAGCAGAGAGATTCTCTGGGAGGGATTAATGTAGGAAATCAGTCCAAGAGACAAACACAGATGAGACAGACTATTTGCTTAAAAGGTAATTTGGAAGGAGAGTTTCCCCTCATCTGGGACAGATCCCTCCATCATGTCTCCCTCCAGAGCTGAGGCTGCTCTGGCCCAATTCTTGTGATCATCCTGCTTCCAGAGAGAGGTTGGAGTGGAGATAATCCGAGTTTCTTGAAGTGGTGCTTGTGTGAGTCTCAGCTATCAGACTTATCAGAGGAAAGTATTTATGGGATTTTGTTCTTGCCCTCGGGGTGTTAAAGTGAATGAGACTCCCTGCTGGTGAAAAGAGGTGGGATGTGCTGGCAGAAACCCCTATCCTGACCTTGGGCAGATGTGGAAACCCCAGCTCTCCACTTTGCTGGTGATGTTAGGCCGAGATTTTGGGGTTTTGGAGCTTCTCCAAGACCTGCTTAATATCCCCTGGGCAAAGCATGGGAGTGAGAGCAAAGCTGGCCTATGCCTGAAGAGTCAGGAAAGTAAGGAAAGACAGAAGGACATACACTAGCATCTCCTTCAGATGTCATCCAATAATCCCTGAACTGGGTGCCTCAGCTGTGAAACTTGCCTCTGTTTTCTGGTCTTCTCTTGCCCTTGGTCAGAGCAGCACTGACTCTTTTTACTGTGACAATTTCTTCTATAAATCTCATACACTGTCATACTTTGTCAGAAATGGAGGACTCTGTCTGGGCTCCTAGATGCGGTGGAGCAGAAGATATTCTATGGAAAATTGTGTGCAGCTGCTTTCTCCCTCAACCCCACTCTTTTCCCACTCACTTTTAAGCTTCCTTAAAGTCTTGCTTTATCCCTTTACCTTGTCCTTGTTTGTTTAGACAAGCATCACTTGCACCCTCTCCAGTATGGAAATTTTCCATGTGCTGCTGTTCCACTTTTCCTGAGGGCAGTTGCTTATCTGGGAGCCCTGGTGGCCCTGGCTTCCCTTTGATCCCTAATGCAGCCTGTCACCATTTGCAATAAGCAGAGGCCTTTAGAGCAGTGGGTATGGGTGTCAGATGCAAGTGTGCTGTCATTATTACGAGCTGGTCTCCAGTGGAGAGACATTTCTCAGCTAGATCCTTGGCACCACTGCAAGATTTCCCAGTATTTTCTTTTAAAAGCAGCGTATTTAGTCTTGCAGTACTGCATTGAAACATTGGGGTGGAGTGTTCTTTGCCATTTTCTTGGGGAAGGAATTCCAGCTGTAGCCTGTTTCCCATTTCTTGTGGAGCCCCATGAGGTTTTCACTTCAGTCTGGGAAAGGTTCGTCCTGCAGCATGCAAATCCTTCACGTTGGGAAGCCCACAAGGAAGGCACATCTGTGTGATGGAACCCAGGAGCAGTGAACCACCCAGGGGACTCATGCTGGAGGAGAAAACACTCTCATCTGTCACACATGGTCCTGCAAAGACTGGCAGCCAAAGCATGGCACACAGACACTGACAACGGGGAGTGCTATCCAGCATGGGCAAACATGCTGGCCTCAAATCTGTGAAGGCTGCCCCAAAACTCCCAAATCCCATCCAACACAGGCATGTTTGTGGAGGCAACCTATTAACCTATTTCTGCCTTTGAAATTGGATGCTCAGCCACCTCAAGTTTGTGCAGATTCTTTAAGTGCTGATATAGTGCAGCATTTTTAATTTTTTTAGTTTAACAGTCTCTTCCTTTGCATGTGGAAACTGCCAAAAGCAATCTAGGAAAAAGGAGCAATTTTTAATTAAGCCACATGTCTCTGCAGACCTTCTTGTTCCACGTCCAAACTCTGCCTTCAGTATGTTTTATCTCCACTATCTGCTGTGGCTCTGGGCAGCAGCTACTGCTGATCTGCTGCCCATGGGGTGTCAGGCAGGGATGGGCACTGATGGCTGCATTTTGGAAAGCTTCTTCAAGCAGCTCTGTGTCTCCATCCCCACGGGTGAGCTTCTTTGTTTATTTAACAATTTAAAAAAGCCATCAATGACCCAAGTTCTGGTGGTGCCAGTGCTTGACTAGCCTGAGGACATGCTCATGGGTGGATTTACCAGGCAAACTACAGCTACCCAGAGAAATGTCAAGTCACTTTTGGGATGTGCTTGATAAAGGCAATCAAATCAGAACATCTATTATGGAGCAGATGGGTTTCATCACCTTTCATGTAGGGTTTCAACATCTGTGCACATCATCTGTGTCTTTTGTTCACCAAAGCACAATATGAGATATTTTTTGGGGCAGAAAATTCTGTTTAACATGTTTCACAATGTATTTGAAGTCCAGCACAGAAGCATTTTCCTCGTGCTCAGCTCTGACTAAATCTGCCTTGGTTTCTCAGGAGAAATGCTTGCAAGGAGGGAGAGCATTCTGCAATCTCCTTTAATATACTGATGAAAACATTGCTCTATTTTGTCTTCCAGCAGGCATTCCATTGTGTTTTATTTATATTTTTAATGCAAAGCCATTTTTTATGCATCAAAACTGGCAGTTAAATTAATATACAGTATATAAATGCATTATAGAAAAAGAAGAACTCTGGCAGCTGCTTTAGAGAAGTGATTAAAATTTAAAAGGCAGTTTTCCAGTAGAAGAAAACAAAATAAACTAATCATTTGCCATGGCTACACCACTAATGGAGTGTGGAAATTATTTTATTAATGTTTTTGGTATTTCAGAGGGTGGGAATTTTTTTTTTCATGATAGCTACAAAAGATCTGCTTCTTTACAAAAAAGATGATTTCTCTGGAAGTTAACAGCACTTTCTACAGTAAACCTAGTTGCTCTGGCAACTGCTTTCCATCCAGAGGATAATATTCAAGAAATAATTCTCTCCTTCCACTTTTGGGGCTACATCCTTGTATGTCCACTCTGTTTACTCCTCTAGATGCTCCTGGTATTTCTTCTTGAAAGAAGCTGTACAGAGTTGTTGGTCTATCAGACAAACTTTCCAAGAAGAGCACAGCAAAAGCTTTATCTAACTTCCAAAAAAACCGTACTTGGATCCTTCAAAGTCTGGGAGGTACCAATATCACAAACAGCAGAAAAGAGAAAGATCTTTTCCAAAGTCCAGGTGAGGAAGGTGCAGGGTTGGGGCAAAAAACTGTTCACAGGGCATCTCTGACCTGGCCCCTCTCAGACTTTTATGTCCCCCACTCATTTTCTCATCAGGACTTCCCTGTGCAGCTCTTGTGAGGCCACTGACTGTAAATCCCACTCTCTAAACCCAGGTATTTTGCTGAAACCATTGATTGCATTGATACATCAGAGATGTACTGAAACTTCTTGATCTTTCTTTATAATGTACATTATAAAATATCATTTATAATATATAGCTTCCCCAGTACAAGCTTAGTTCACCTCAACTTACCCTCTTAAATGAACTGGGCTGCAGACCTGGCTATGCTCTGGGTGATAAAGATCACCTGGCTCTTCAAACAGCTGGGAGAAACTGCACCCCAGGATTGTGACCACCTATTTCAGTTTTTTAAAAATTGACTTAGCACCAAGGAAACAGCAAATTTCTTCTGACAAAGAAAGAGTCTTTAGGTTTTGTTAACTGGATAGCAAGGAAATAAATACTTGAGATGTGCTAATTGGTTGCACTGAGATGTGTATTGACTGAACAATTAGGATGTCATTTCAAGAGGATGCTTGTGTGAGCTGGCTGTGGGCTGGATTTGGTCTGTCCAAACTGTTCCCTGAATAAGGGAAGCAGAAATGTTGAAACAGTGGCAGACAGAGCCCTGCATAGCCCCAATGCCTGCTAAGTGTAGGCATGAATGAGGTGTCTCTCACCCCATTTTGCCTCCTGCTTTACTTATTGCAAGAGGCTGGGAGTACAAGAGAAAAAACAAGGCACTGGAATGTAAGAACAGTTTTTAATCTTGCTAATCAAAGGATATTAGTGATGCCTTCTGCTTTTGCATATGGTTCTTTGTAATAATTTTGGTAGAGCAAAGCCCACAAATGTAGCTAGGTCTTACCTCTTCAAGCTAATCTGACTATCAGCAAAGGTGTCTCATAACTGAATATTAATTTAGTCTGTTCTAGTATCTAGGCTTATTCCTTCAAGGCTGGGAACTATTTACATTCAGGTTTAACCTTAGCCTAAGCAACTTTCTCTGATAGGCCTTAACAGTGCTAAATTCCAGAGGCTGACCTTTACTTTTTCCAGCAGTTTGGATACAAAACTGTAGTGAGGCACAATTGCAGGTACCGTTCTGAGGAATTTTAATAGTGCTTCCCCTTCAAATTTAAAATCATGCTGCCAGCTGAAGTGTAAAAAACCAAGAAAGTGTAAAACACTCAGCTGACTCAATGTAGTGCAATGCAGTGAAAGAGTGCAACTTGAACAAACAAATGGGGTCTTTGCTAGGCCCTCTGCAGACCCTTTGACAGGGTCCCCTTGGGCCTGGGATTCCTGCAGTGAGGTCCTGGACCCATCTGTCTGGCCCAGAAATTCCTCACATTTCTGTACATGGCAGCTGTGGCAACGTGGAGAGGGTTGTAGGTATTCTACCACTAGAAAACCGGAGTGTCTTCCTAACTTATCCTTGTCTCTGCACCTTGTAGGATTTGGGTGCCAGCTGTTTGCTGCTTCCATCCCAGGGGCAGGAGAGGTGCTCTCCCATCTCCTGCTGCCCCCCAAGTCTGAAGGAGGCAAGGGACACTTCCCATTCATCTTCCTGAGGGAAATGCTGCTCTAGGTGGCACCTTCAGGAAAATGACACAGACTGTGGTTCAGTTTTCTCGAGTAGCTCTGAAGGGCTTTACCCTGTGTGGCACCTTTTAGAAGTGAAACAGGGTTTGTTTGCAGCTTTTTTTATTGGCAGCACCGTGGTCATGCCCTGCCGTACCACGCAGGAGAACTTGTCAGGCCTGCTGGGCAATTTCACCTGCTCTCACTGTGAGGAATCTGTGATGAGACCATCATTATTCACCTCTAAGCAATCCCTGTTTTTTACCAATATGCCTCATCTCTATTTCACAGGTAATAAAATCCCAGATGTGCTGTTTCACGGCCAGGGAAGCTGGACTGCAGGGACCTCTCGGGTCCATGTCCTCAGGTGCCCTTGGTCACCCCAGTTTCCAGCCCCTGTAGCTTGTCCAGGCTGGGGTCACAGATTCTCCAGCCCCTCCAAGGCTGGCTTTCACCTGCAAAACTAGGAGGTGGCAGAGCTATTTTGGACTGTGATTGAACTCTTAGGTACTGCCAAATGCCAGCAGCTGAGGAACAAGCCTGACTGTGAGGAAACACTTGCAGGGTGACACATTTTCCCTCACCTCTGACCCTGGCCATACCAGAAGAGCCACTTGAAACTCTGAGAAACTAAAATATGCTAAATACTCTTTTGTCAGATAGAAATCTCTCCCCCAAGCAGAGATTACCTAGAGAGTGAGCCGCTCCAGGCAAATTAACATTATAGAAATAATAAACCAAGTTTAAACCAGTTTCTATTCATCTGGCAAGTGCTTTCACACTAATAATGGAAAGGGCAGCAGTATTATGTAGTAATGGCCTCCTTTTCATTGTTCTGTGCAACTGCACTTCATTAAAAGGCAACCTTTCTCCTGTCCCTAAATAGTAAACTATAGCAGTAACTATATAAAAGCACTTCAATATTTTATAGCAGCTAAGGCTGCCTGCTATCTATAATTACAGTCAATACTTGGACTGAAGAGAAATGACTTCATTTTCTTAATGTTTCATACATGGAAAAACAATCAGGCTTTTCCTGTATTTCTAATTGCATTGACTGGCTCCAGATGAGTGTTCTTTTCCAAATTATTACCAGGCCTGGAAAAAGTAGCACTGAGGTAAAAGCTTCTCACAACTAAATGCCAGTCCTTGTTACAGCTTATTTCTGCAAGCCTTGATCCCAAGTCCCATTTAGTCTAGGGACCCTTAGTTCCAAATTCACAAACATTAAACCTTGATTAAACTCTGCCTGGAAACCAATGACCCTGGGAGTTCCCTGTGGTCTGATGCCAGCTGTGTGTTGTGCTACTGGAGTTTTAGTACTGAAAGGACAAGTGAGGGCTGGAGAGAACTTTCTGGTTGATGCTGCCTGGATGAAGAGAGTTGAAACAAAGGCACTGTGAACTCTAGCTGTCACACTTTCTTAGCTCTGTCCCCAAAAGCCCTGCCAGAAATCTAGAAAAAATATCATCCTCAGGCCCTTGCCAAGCAAGCCTAGTACTTTGTTTTCCCAGAGATTCACAACCTCCTAAAAGCAGCACTTGCTTTGTCACAAACTAGATGCTTTTGGCTGTGTGCTACAGAGAAGCTACATCTGCAGATGACTGTCTTCTGCTGATGTCCCTCTCATCTCCCTCCTGAAGGCAGGCAGATACGTCTCCGTGCTCAAGGTTGCTTCCAGCCGCTGCAGCCACAATTTGCGCTGTGGAATCCAAGGCAGTGAGGTATGGATATGGACACCCTAATACAGTGAGCACAAGTGGCTGGAAAGATGTGGCATCTTCTACAGCCTGTGGGCTGCCTGGTCAGGACCAGGGCCCTGTGCCTGGCTGTGACCATGCAGAACAGTTCAGACACATGCACTGGAAGGTTTGTAAATAGATATTGTGCCAAAATGCACAAGACTTGCCTTCAGAAAAGTCACCCATTGGCTTGTTCATTGCTGCAATTCCTGTGTGTCTGTGACACTGGTTGGGTAGTCCAATGAGCAGAGATGACTTATGCACAGAAGATGCTCTAACTGCAAGGATTGCCAAAATACCTCCAGCACTGCTGTGTCCTTCCTAGGAGTCTAATTTGGTTAACGTGGCTGAGCACATTCCAGAGCAGAAATTTCCTGGGTATGTTACCACTGTGCTGGAATTGAAGTGCAGTTGATACAAAACCTTTCATTGTAAGCAAAGAAGAGGTGTTGACCTGCAAAAGAAATTATTTCACTGTTTTGGCAGAAATCCTCACTCCAGTTAAGACTATCATGTATTAGTATGTGCAATGATTGATGGAGTTGATGCCCTGACAGTGGTATCTGTGGGCCCCTGATCTCTCTGGGCTATCAGGACTGGTGTGCCAACCACTGCAGCTGGGGCAGGAAGCGATACCAGTGCAGAAGCTGCCTCAAAGCCACTGTGATTTGCAGAATTTCAGGTTTCATCTTGAAAGTCTTCCCACTTCCCACCTCCTCATTACAGTTACTGAGCCAAAGAATCAGTTCTCTGAAAAACTCTGTGTTTTCTTTGTGGTTTGGCTTGTTGCTGCATTCAGGTTCCCTTTTTCATTCCTTACTTCCCATAAAATGCCAAGCAAAAGTAAATTTTATGCCCATACAACAGTCTAGGAGCCCCTTCCAGAGAAAAAGCCACAGCTGTGAGTAAAATCAGCCCTTCTTCAAAATCATTACGAAATTTTGAGAAGGCGATCCAAGTATTATTTTGAAATAGAAAAAACCTAGAATTTTCTTTCAGTTACTTGAGGAAAAAAAAAAAATCCACTTTGAGCAAGTGTTCCTTTGGTATTTTTTTCCTTGTTCTTGGAAGTGTTTTTATACAAATGTGAAAATTAATTAGGATGCAGAATGTAGGATCTTGTTTATGTGAACATATTTGTTGAAAGTTTACGAGGGCTGAATATTGCAGTAATTGATGTGTGCTTGTATTTCAGTTTCTTGTGGATGCCATCTGCTCCTGTTAAATTGCTCTGTTGTTTTATATCTTGTGTTGTGCTGGTTTATTTTTCTTTCTCGTGATTTTGTGATTACTGCTGTTGGGAGAGGGAGGGAGTGGGAGAGAAGGAAGTGTGGACAAGTTGGAGGAAGGATGAAATATCTGTGAAAGCAGGAGCACAGGATCAGTTTTGATTAATTCAGCTTGTATACGTGCTTTACATTAGGGACTGGCAGCATGTGACTAGAAGGATGGGTGCATCTCACCCAGGCTTTTGAACATAGTTGGCTAATGCTAAGAATGACAGAGAACGTCTGCTGAGCTGTTAGTGAAGAACATGCATCTCTTTATCCCCTGCAAAAACAGAACACATTTTCATAGCTGCAAACAGCCCGTGTGGTGCTATTTAATTTAATTCTTCCTGAAAAGGCCATATCTGGACAATGCCACTGCTCTGCTGAGTGTGCTCCCTGCTCATGCTGCCCATCCCGCCGCAAGCTCTGTTTTCGTGGGTAGTGATGGTTTTCCTTTTCTCCCACATCCTGTGCCAAGTAGGAGTAACCAACTGCCTGGAGCCCAGATCAAGGAGCTCCAGATCTTCCATGCCCTAGGTGTTATCTTTCCATCCTAAGGGCTCTGTTCCCTTCCTGCTGTCCAGGAATTCTTTCTCCGTGAGACTGACCTGATTCAGCCCAGCAACACTGCCCTTGTACGTGGCGATCTGGATCCCATTCCCATGCTCCTCCTTTCCTGACTGTCCACACTCTTTCCCCAGCCTCCAGCCCAGGACACTGCTGTCAGAGTGGGTTTCATCTCCCTGATCACAGATTTCCCCCTCCAGCCCTCAGGTCTCCACCAGGGAGTGTTGACCCTGCTTTTGGGCCATCTGCTGTCGCCTCACTCCACGTGGGCAGCAGCAGATCTGTTGCAAAACTGGATTCTGTTCCAAAGCCATGCACTTCCCTCCCCATGGTGGCCTCGGGGACAGCTGGCTGGTGCAGGGACAGCCAGGGCCACTCCAGGGCCGGCCATGTGCTAAATGGCCAGACACCACACGTGCTGATGGGTTGAGTGGCTGCCACCTCCAAGGGGAGAGGAAATATTTTCTTTGCAGATGGGAAAAAAAAGGTTTTCAATCAAGAGATTAAGATGTCATAGGAGGGTTGTGTACATAACAGAACAAACCCCTATGTTTTAGACGGCTGTATATTACTTTGCAGAGACAGAAATTATTTGGTAGAGTTTAAAATCTCTCTCCTTTTTTATGACACTTGGGTATTAGAGCCCTTTTACTGCCCACACATTTGTATATTAAGAAGGTTATTTTACTAGAAATGGGCAAAGCTTTGATAAAAAACTAAGGTGGAAAAATATAAATTCTACTCTTAGCAGAGCTGGTTGGGAATGTTTCAGCCTTCCTTGAGGGGTGGAAAATGCAATCAATTTTAAAAGCCAGTATTGCCCACATGATATTTCTGCTTTGCCAAAAAAAAAAAAAAAGGTAGAAAATAGGAATAAAAAATAATAGCATTATTTTCTCAGCAAACAGGATCTGCCAATATGACTTTTCTCTGGTTAGAAGGATGTGACAACCTCCTGGACAGCCTCCTGGACTCAAAACAAAACTGATTTTTAAAACGGTGTGGTGATCTCAAGAACAGAGATTCTTTTTCTGGTTTGGTTAGGTTTGGTTTGGTTTTTTCCCCAAGACAGAGGAGCTGGAGGAAATGACGGAAGAGAGAAAAAACACTTTCCTCCCATAATTGATGCTGAGTCATTTCTCTGTTGGATGATGAGGCAGAAACTCAATTATGGCAGGAGACAGACTGTGATGAGGTTCATCTGGCAACAAAACCTTCATACTTGGAAAGCCAAGGTCCAAGTACAGATTGGGCTGGGAAATGGATTTTAAATCAGGCCTTCCCACCCAGGTGTTCCCTGTGTCTCATTTATAAGATTCATGTGGTAATTTACCGGTCTTCTGCTTGGGGTGAAACAAATCTTCCTTCTCTGCTCATCCTTGGCTAGTTGGCTGGCTCCAGAGTGTCCTGCCAAGTGTAGGAGCCATGGTGTGCGCTCAGCTGCCCAGACAGCACTGCTCTGGTGTAGGAGAGAGCTCAGGGACTTCAACAGTGCTGACTTTACTGTCAACTTGTCCCTGTGTCAGCTGCAAAGGCTTTGGGATCACCCCTGCTGTGTCCTACAGCAGCTGAGGGAGAGGCTCTTGCAACTTCTTCTTGCATTTGTTAAATAAATGTCTTCTCAGGAGTGTTCTGGGCAGGGGAGCTTTGCCACAATATCTTATCCTGCACTTAGCCCTGCCTGCTAAATCAGAGACTGGTGTCCATATTTCAGCTTTCTGAAATATCTCTTCCAGTCCTTGGGAAAAAAAAAAATCAAAAATCAAATATTTTGATCAATGTACAAGGGTTTAGGATGTACTTTGTGCAAGAGTTTCATGGAGTTTCAACTACGATTTCTCTGCTCAGCTTTTGCCAAATGCTCAAGCTCTTTGTTTAGTTGCTTTGACCAAAAAAAAAAAAAAAAAGTGTGTATGTAATTGTTTCACTGGATCAATACTCTGATGGCTTTAATCTTCCTTACAGTGATAATTTTCTGTATTGCTGACCCTCAGGGTACCTGAAATACACAGGTGATGACTGCTCTACCTTGTCCAAAATGCTTTTCTGGTGGAGGTGTCCCTGTGACAAGGTGGTCTGCTGGGCATAAATTCACAGATGTCCTTATGGCAGAGTGCTGGGGCACAAAGGAACGATGAATCAGAGCTCTTGGACACTGACAAAACAACAAGGTCAATTTACTTGGAGTACTGCACAACCTCATCCATGGTGCCACAAATGCAGACCCAAAAAAGCTTATTTCAGTTCTGTCAGCTTTAGGGCATCCACTTCTTTCTCAGATGTTTATTACTCTCTCAACATGGAGATAGAGATTGCACTGGATTAAAGGATTGCACTGGTTTTCAAACAAATAACTGAAACACACTAATTTTTTATTTTATCTAGGTGAGTTAGTAAAGGAAGCAGGGAAGATGCACATCTCTGAGTGTGACTAGATGGGATTGACTGTGATGTCAACCCAATCCCTGGAGTGGGTGAAGATGTTATATGATGTCTGGAAAACTTCTCATCCCATGCCCTGTTGCTAACAGCTCACTCTACACAGGAGGCCTCAGGAGTGGGAGGAAATGGCAAATCTTCTAGTGGAAAGCATCTCTTCCCTCCCAGAACAGATTGAGCTCATTTTGGTAACACCTGCCACAGCCAAAAAAACCCACTGGAGTAACACAGCCACGTGCCATGTTCCAGCTCTTGGAAAGCAGCCACTGCCCAGAGCAGAGAAGCTCTGTGTCCTGCAGACTTTGCTCCCTGGAGGGGCTGGCACAGCCAGAGGAATGTGCCAGGCAGGGGTGCCCCTAGGACTGAAATATGCCTGGATGGAGGAGCTCATTGTGCTCAGCACTTGTGAAAGCTCCCCTGGAATCTGTCCCCTCTGCAAAGCATCATCTGCTGCCTCCTGACTCTGTCTGCCCTGGAATCAGGAGGGCTCACACCTTTACTTTGATTTTGTAGGGATTTTGTAGGTCTTAAAGTCTCTATTGTCTGCATAAAAGAAACTGTGGGGTTTGTTTTCTTACCAAAAAAAAAAAAAAAAAAAAAA
>VYZP01030404.1:7113-48514 GCA_013400635.1 Hypocryptadius cinnamomeus
TTTTGGCTTTAAAAAAAAAAAAAAAAAAACAACCAAAAAGAAAAAATTTGGATTGCTCTGCTCTTCAAGTATCAAAACATCCAATTAACACAGCTAATTAGCGTCACAAACAGCAGTCAAAAGAATGGTAATTTAGATTCAGGATTTCAAAGGTTTCTTAATCCCAGGCCAATGCAACTAATCTCTCAGAGGCTGAAAGTGTTTTGTTATTGCAGTGCAATTGTATAGCATCCCATCAATTAGTGGCATTGCAGGGAACACTCACTTACATGATTCATTTGTATAATCAGAACCTAAAAAAAAACTTGATGGGGTGGGGGGGAGGAGGGACAAGAAGGAACAGAAAAAGCTAGCCCCTTAAAATGTGCAGTATCAATTTTTCTGAATAATTTATACCATAGCTGGAAACGATTGTGAGTAGCACCACATCCTTTCCAAAGTGAGCGAGCAGGTGGAAGGGCTTTTGCTAGTTTTTAAGAGATTAATAGGAAAAGTAAAGCCAGCCCCACAAGTGACATCAGCTGGCCTGCAATTAGATGTGCTGGCTGATATGAACATTTCCTTTTCTTTAGGATTTCCTTTTCTTAGAAAGGGAAATGAAAAGATCCCTTTCTCACTACCCTTCCCTTTATGTAGGAAACACAAAAATGGCACAACTCTCAACAGACAGACACTCTTACATCACAATTTCTTGCACATTATCCAGCGATTTGACCCCAAAACCTCCTGGCAATCCCAAAGTTTACCATGTATCTTATATCATCCTTCCCACTTCTGAAAATCCCCTTCTTCCAGTGGGTGGGAATGCCTCACTGCTAGCATCAGGATTCCTGTTTTGACTACAGAATTCAAGTTACCAAATTAAGCTTTGAAGGTATATCTGCCACACCCTCCACTCATTGAGATCATGCATCAGCTCTATTTTAGAAGTTAAGTCTACTGGGAAATGAGTAAGGTCCAAGTTCAACACAAACTTCCTCTTCATTTACCATGTTTCTCTCTAAGTTCTAGATCAGCTCGAACTTAGTTTATGATCAAAACAACACAAAGTAGTGCCAGAGCTCTGGAATCAAACCATCACCTTCTGTGAGCATGACAAGATGAGAGGATTGTGACAAAAATGACATTTCATAACAATGGTGGTAAATCACTGATTTACTTTAAGCAGCCTCCATGTAGGGCTGAGTTGTTCAGTGCAGCTCACACCTGGAAGAACAGTGTCCCAAATCTAAAAACAAAGCTTTTTCTTCCCAGTATGGGCACACACTGCCCCACACCTCCCCACCACAGGGCCTTTCAGCTCCATTTCCTCTTGGGTGCAAAGCTGACTTTGAAATCATCAGCATTTCTACCGCAGAGGTACCTGAGAGCTTCACTGCTCTGGATGTCACAAAATTAAGTCTATGCTTAGAAGAGGCTGAGGGTAAAACACTCACTAGAAAGCACTTGGTTCTACCAATGGTATCCTTTCTTCAGGTCTGAGAAAAAAAGAGAAATCCTGAAAGCAAATGGACTCAAATCAAAACACAATCAAGCTGATGGAGAATGGATTATTTATGACAGGAGGGAACCTCTGCCCTCCCCAGTCCTAATTTCTAGCTCCTGTATCAAACCTGCCATACAAATGCAGTTAATAAGATTGCATTGAATGAGACAACCCATGGGCAGAACAGGCTGTGTAGTGAGGTAAGTGCGTGGCCAAATCTAACTGAAGTCAAGAACAGGGAACGTACAAAAGCTGTGACCACTGTCTATATGAGCCCACTAAATGATCCCAGTATCAGTTCTGGTCAAGGCAAAGTAGGTATAAAAAAGGTGTTCAGAGGTGAAAAAAGTTAATGCACAAATACAGTGCTCACTCTTGAAACCATGACCATGTTTTAAGGCATAAAGCACTAATGAAGATGTATAGGCTCAATCTCATGGACTTATAGACTGAATCTTTGCCTCACTTGTATTAAGCTCTGGCTGGTCTCACCCACTCAATCATCCTTAACACACTCATTGGCATCAACAGCTCCTTTTTTTCTGTACAGACAGGGCTCCTCATATGCTGCAGGTTTTGATATGAAGTCTAAAGAATGGATAATTATTAAAGGGTGCTTGGTTGTGACTGGGCACTGTACTGGTTGGGTTGAGCTATTACCATTCACTCAAGAAAAATTAGGAGAAAGAAGACCTTTAGGAAACCCAGACAATGCAAAAAAATTCTCTGAACAGTATAGTTGATTAATGCATGTTATTAGAAATGGCCCAGATGGGAACCTTATCTATGAATTCCTTCACTGTTTTGGGACCAAGGAATTCTCAGATCAAAGTCTGCCTTCATTATTTTCACAATGGAACAGGTGTTAAAAAAGAGAAAGAAAGAATCTATATTCATTTCTGGTTGGCAACAGTCAGGATGCTTACCAGCCTTGCAGGATTCAAACCTCAAGGGCAGCTTTCCTTAGGAAAGAGAGTGATATCATAGAAACACTTATATTATTTCTTTTAAAATACTGAATCTCAGAGTCAACAAATCACTCAATAACATAAGGGATGCCTATCCTTAACTCTCCCCCCACCCAAACATATCCTAAATCTCTATACCATTTAGCTTAGCTGACACTAAGGCAGGACATTCTCTGCAGCACATATGCATACAGGTGACAAAATTCAATTATTCAAATTACTATCAGTGGCACAGTAACTGTTGTTCTGCTGTTGTATAAAGAACAGTTGCTATCAAATGATTAAAGGCACATTCTGATTCTGCCTCAAAGGAGAAAGTGGTATTTTGATCAAGATGGTTCCAGATTTTTCATGTCCTGCTCCAGCTTGATAACAGAGCTCATGGACAAAAGAGAATGCAAAGGTAAGAGCAGGTATCTTAACACTGCAAAAGTTACCAGGTGGCTGGTGAAGTCAGGTTTTAGCTGAAATCCTGCTTCTCAGCCTGAAGCTTGAGCAGTAAGGTTTGGTTAATTAAACCACAATAAAGCCTGTACTCATAAATAAACACATATAAGCTATGTATCATATACTCCAGTAGATCATTTTCCAAAACTAATTTATAAAATGAAAAGAATATTTGCCTTTGTCTCTAGAGCAGTCTGAAATTCATAACCGTAAAGGTTAGTGTTTAGGAGCTCTGAAATACTACTCTTTATGTAGGGCACATTTACACAATTGCTGTCACCTTGCTGTTTCTAGAACTGTTTGGAAATGTGCAGTAGATTCACAGCCAGAAAGAGTCTTTGTTTGACCAGGAAAAATATCTTGAGGTCTGGACTTCCTCGTGCTAGTGATTCTAAGTCAGGTGCTGAAATATGATCTTAGCACCATTTCTATGTATATTAGCTCAGAGTTAATAGATAGCTACATAGATCTACATTACAATTAATAAGTGTGGCCAGGGAAAAGCAGGTCCCACAGCACACCTTTCAGAAGCAAGCCGTTATTAATCAGCATTTTAACGAAGCATAATTACAACAGCTTATGGCTCCCACCAGGTAAAGCAATAATTATAGGTGCAACCAAATAAACAAGGAAAATAATTACCTATTTCTCAGAGCTAATATTAATTTAACCAGGCTCGGAGTGATGGCTAGACAGACAGCTTGGTGCTTTCACACTGCCAGCCAGAAAAAACTGCTCTGATTAGAGCAAAGTCACAGCTGCCATTGTCACAGAGCAGGGAAAGGCACAAAGTGGTTTTCATCTCCAGGATACCTCCCAGATTTCAAATTCCCACATGTCCTGTGTGTGAGAAGCACATCCCATCCTGGGAAGATGGGGTGAGTCATCCTGGACTGAGACACAGAGCCGTGCTGGACAGGCAGTGTGCAAACAGGCAGCTCTGGGCAGGGACAAATGCCCACCATGGGAAGGGTGGGCAGGACACCACGCTGCCAGGGAATCTCTGCTTGACAGAAAAGTTAACCACTGGCAGAGGAGGTCCCTGAGTTAGCCCCACCACTGTGACTGCCTTAGAGTAAACAGTGCTGTTCAGATGGATCAGCAGAAACTGTTTAATAATTACTTTCCAGAGCAATTTCTGCTCTGCCATTCCTTCTATCCACGGAGAGCAGCAGACGCAGACACACCAAGTGCTGCTGTAATATCTGGAACACTCCAGGCTTCCTCTGGATTATGGTGACTTGTAAGCACACCCCCTCCTGGACTCAGTCAGGCTTTCTGATTGCATTGGGGATCTCCCACTGCATCAATGCAGGCAAGTCCCTAGCATATGAAATAAAAACTAATGAAAGTTTTGGAATTTGTTTTCGTGATGCTCCCATCTCTCTACGGAAACACAAACAAAGAGGCTGATGATGATTTATTGCCCACTGCACCCCAGTGGTGTCTTTGATTCCAGCTCTAATACTGTTAAATATTAATACCTTAATGATTCTAATGCATGCTGGCATTACCTGGTGTTCCCAAGGAAGGAGGTGGGGGTCAGGGAATATGGTGGAATGCTGCCAAGCACAGGCTCTTCCTTCAAAATCTTGGATTCTTCAGTGTGGTAGCAGAAATAGGCAAGGCAAGTATGTAGGTAATAGGACTAGCACTGCACAAAATCACAAGCTGCTGGGTCAAGGCTGAGACCAAATTATATTGGTAGTGATGTCATTAGGACACGATCACAGTGTGGCTCTGCTGAGCCACATTTGTCCTCAGGCCCCTTCCCAGCCCCGTGAGTGTTTCAGCAGCACAGTTTCATTGGGTTCTCCAGTGCTTCAGAACAAATTACACTGGTAAACAGATCTCTGGCAGCACTTCATGCTGAAAGACCAACTCTGTCTTTGAGCAGCATGGATTCCTCAGGCTGACCCAAGTCAGCACAGACCTGTGTGACTCCAGCCAAACAGCTGGGAGGGGACAACCAGCCATTCTGAGAGATCACTAAACTTAGATGAGGTGGGACTTAAGGCATTTCTGATATTAATAAAAACAGTGACATAAGCACTCCTTAAGAAACTATGTTCTCCTGAGTAGCTCCAGAACTAATCATTTGGAAGAAGGTTTTGATATGTTTCAGCTAAGCTAAACCAAATCCCAAAGCCTTTTTAGCTTCACCATCACTAAATGGAGGCTTATGCCACTGTAATTTGGGCTTGAATTGAAGACATGAATGTCGATAGAGTCAAGAGGTTTGGATACAAGTGAGGTGGAAAATTTACCCTGCAGAGCAGATTTTACCCCTTGCAAAAGTTGTAAATCAAGGATTATACAGCAAATGAAGCTACATTGCCAAGAGGAGCACATTTAAACCCTTCAGGAAACTTTTATGTAATTTTATTATTCCTTTACTTTAATTTCTTAAAATCTCTTTCTCTCCCCACTCCAAACAGTAACCATGAAATGATGCACTGGAAGGAGATGTGGTGGTGCCAAATTCTCCTCAGCTGAGATGCTCTAAGCTCAATTTGAACTGACAAGGTGCCTGCACAAGGTGCTGAATCAAGCACTTGCCTTGTGGAAAGCAAATTTTCCTTGCAACAGAGGGCATTCCTGGTCTCAGGACCATTGTTCTACTGCCCCCCCACCTTTCATGGCACAAAATAAGGAAAAGCTTCCCAGCATCCAACAGTACATGAAAGCAATAGATATGTGACCCAGATGTCTGGGTCGCCCATGTGGGTTTTTTGAACCTAAAATGTTGTCCCATGGATTCCTTTGGGCTAGATGAAAAAACAGAGCTAAAACCTCCACAAGCAGTTAAAAAGCAATCAGAATTCCTAGGACACTGCTGGAATTAAAATAGGTTCAAACCCTAGGTGTTTTATAAAGTCTTGGGAGAGACTTATCTGTATTTTAAATGCCTTTAAAAACCTTCACCCGTCTTTTGCCTCAGTTCATCTATTTTAAGTACAGTAATAAGCATCATCCCTTGCCTCAGAACTGTGCTATGACATTTCCTGAAATACATTAGTCAACTCTCAGGAGAGGTCCAAGGGGCAGAAAACTCTTTACATAACTATTGGTGAGGAGGAGAACTCATCCCATGCTAACCATGGTAGCATTTCACAGGAAAAAGGCTCAAAGTAACGAAATGTTTTAAGAAAACAGTTTCTATTCAGCTGCTGTCTAAAGAAAAATATGAAGCCTCCACTGAATTTCCCCCAAATTTTTCTCCTTGGAAGCTTGTGTGACACTCCAAGTAGCTTTAGGAATCTTTCCAGGCAAATCAAACTCAAAGCTGTTGCTGCAGGCTGCCTGAGTCACTTGTACAAAGGTTTTCCATGGCACTTTACTTAGAAGGATGTTACCTTAACTTCAAATTCCAAGTATAATTACAGGGAAGGTTTTGTTTAACCTGGATGTAAGTTTAATGCCTGGCTGATCAAAGCAGGCTCTGCACATATCTGACTTCACAGAGCTGCACTGGCAAACTGGTGCAGAGAAGGAAAATGCAGTGGAACAGTGACAGTACATGAGGGATCAGC
Organism: Hypocryptadius cinnamomeus; assembly: GCA_013400635.1. NCBI lineage: Eukaryota > Metazoa > Chordata > Aves > Passeriformes > Zosteropidae > Hypocryptadius > Hypocryptadius cinnamomeus. The sequence goes on from VYZP01030404.1 coordinate 13,548, forward strand.
AAGGATGCAAAATCATCCATCACTGAAGGGTGGGACAAAGTCCAGGTAGGGGCTGGAAAAAGTCCTCTGCAGAAAGAGAGCCTGAAAGCCAAGGTGGCTTCTCCCAGCTGGTTGCCATATCCTCAAACTCCATGAAGAACTGCACCATTCAGTGAATCAGTAAAATGTCTCTTCTGCAGTCAACAACAGGCACACATTTAGAGGAGTTACCTTGAGAACCAAAATCACTCTTTTTCTTTTGCTTAAATGGTAAATGAAAAATATGAGTAAGGTACCTAAAGTCATCACTGTCCTTTCCCATCCTTCTGCCTCATCTCCTGAGTCCTGAAATACCCAGACCTGGCTAGAGGTCCTGTCTCCAGCCACCCCCTCTCCACGTGTCCTGACAACCAGAGATGTGGGAGCTGCTGGTGACAGAATCCGTGAGAGGACTCGTGCAGCTGGGACCTCACCAGCTTGAGTCAGAAATTTGGCCACTCATGCAGATCTGAAAGAGATTTACCACCTCATCCAACTCCTCTTCCTCCCAGGCTATGAAGCCAGGCTTACAAAGAATTGCAGGTTTTTTCAGGTCTCTATGAAGCCAGGCTTACAAAGAATTGCAGTTTTTTTCAGGTCTATGGTACCTGCCATAAAAGTCGAGGCTCTGGGAGCTGTATGATTACTTGAGATTTTCCCAGCATTCATTTAAAAATGCAGTTGTAGGCTTCACAGTTGAAGAGAAAAGCTTAATAATGCAACTGTATGCAGACCTAAAAATAGACTCAAAAAAATTTAAAAGACTCCCAAATACACCTGGCAGTGCTAGATTCCATCTTCACTGGTGCATTCCCTTCACTTCAAGCTTTTCTTGCAAGAACAGGGAAACCGGGGAGAGAATTAAAAAAACCCAAAATAATGAAGAGGAACACATAACTGTGAAGGTTCAAAAATGTTGAAGCAAGAATTAGAAGAAGACACAGTGCCAGAAATTAACTCATTTACAAAGCCTGCCTGGGCTGCTGGGGTCCCTTTAACTGAACACACTCAGCACAGAAATGAGTGCACATTTATGCAATGAAAATGCTGATGAACGTCATCACCGTGCAATGGCTTCAAAATTGATTTGTAGGGGGTAGGAAGATTTTGTTCCACCTTCCTTAGTGGGGAAGCCAGACAGAGCTTTAAGCTTTATTGACTCTGGTATTACAATCACAGTTGCTGGTCTTTCAACCTGTTTCAGAATTGGAGAGAGGTTTTCTTCTCTGTATGGCTGGATACTGTGGCATGGTCGATTCTGTGCTGAATTGAAATTCATCAGAGCCTGCTTTGTCTCAACAGAGTAATAAAAGCCTAAAATGTTATTATGCATGAAATGGTTATGGAACTGGTAAAAGGGTTGTTTCTCCCCCTTGTTGCAAAAAGGGGAGGAGAGGGGAAATATCTGACCTGACAATAAAAAGTGGCTGGAAGAAAGATAAGTATTTCATATAAAATTGGCTCGACCTGCAAAATTGTGTAAGAGAAGCAAAAAGCATTAAATGCATCTCAGAGAAGGAGTCCAAATGATGAGATAAGAACCTCACCCAGGCCTGGTGCTGCTCAGTGCAGGAGACTCAGCTGAAATCTGCCTCTGCTCACGGTTAACCCAGTGTTTAAATACAGATGCAGTCTGCACATTCACCTCTTTTCTTGATCTTCTAACATGAAACATTAGCAGATACTCCAGGGCACAACACAGTTGTGCCAACACAACACAGGGCTCCCCTGGCTCCAATCCTGCAGAGAATTATGCACTTACTATACCCCTGTGGTCCAAGGGAGCATTTGTAAAAGTTCCTCATGGAATCAAAAGGCCTTAGCAAGACCCTGCTTTCCTAATGGAAACGAAATTGAGAAAATATATGCGCACAGTCACAATATGACTAAAGATAGAAGAGAACCTTTGTAACAGGTGAAGACACTTTGATCTTCAGAGGCTCATCTCTCCCAGCTTAAGCATTGCCTATGGAATACCTGTGGTTTAGGCTGCATTTTGTGCTGTTTGAGGGAGACTGGGGGTGATGCTGCTGTGTCAAACTCTGGCTGCATGTGCAGTTGAAAGGGGGCAGCTCATACAGGCACTTCTGGATGAAGGGCACACTCTGTGCAGCTTTTCTCTCCAAGTGCCTATTAGATTTAATTAGCAATTAAGTAATTGAATTATATACATTTGCACAAAACACATATGCATATACACAGATAAGTACTATGCACCAGAGTGCATATGTAAACATATATAGATATATCTATATATATCTATACCCCCATATACAATCTGTTCAGTAGCACACAGAAAATAAAGACACACCTCGTTGAACTAGATGGGGGTTTGCTAATTTGTTTGAATGGCACCCAGGCTCTGCCTGTGGCTGTTTCCCAGCCATTCCAGTGGCAGTTCCATGACAGGGCAGCCTGCACCTACATACCATCACCTGCAGGTCAGACTGAGACTCTCTTGCTGAACAGGGTAGCAGGAGATTTAAAGCCATGCTAAACACTCTTGAGCTGCTAGACACTTCCAAGATTTTGAAGGAGGTAAGAAAAATTTCCAAACGTGCTAAACAAACCCACAATGTCTGTGTGCTTCTGTAAATTGCTCAATATAAACTACACATTGTTTACCCCTGTGAAAAAAAGGCTCATGAAAGTGTCTGGTCTCCAGCCCCCTTTGGTTCTCTCAGAGGGGGGCTCTCAAAGCAATAACTATTAAAATGTTCCTGCCATTTGTCTAATGCAATTCCATGCTCCACATCCATCTTTGGCGAGCTGACTTTCATTAACACTTCAAAAATAATTTAAGGTTTTCGCGGTGAAGGTTAGAAACTTTTCACAGCCCAGAGCTAATAGCTCTGCTGTTTACATGCTATAATGTCTTGATAACCTTTTCAAACATGCTGTGGCCGGCAGCTGGGACCTGTCCCTGCTATTTTTGTTCCCAGAATGTAACAGCAGAAATGCAATGACTTTGTGCCCCTGAAATGGTCACATTTCTTCTCTTTAGGCTTCACTTCCATTACGGCACTAACAGAAGGGGCCTCACCTTTTCAAGAGGCTCCCAGTGTACAGAAATAGAACCCTGGATGTCTTTTCCCTGGAGGAATGAGACATGCAGATTGTCTCACTGGAAAACCAGTCTTGGGGGATAGGAGGAGGTCTTGCCTTGCCAATCCAGGGGTGCCTTGGAGAAGGCAACGAACCTACACAAAACATTTTGCTTGGAAGAATAAGGGTAGGATTCTTGTTTTCTGGTGCTGGATGGACAAAAGCACAATTCTACAGTGTTTATTCCAACACTGCAGCAAAAAAAGTTCTGCAGCTCTTTTGCTTTGCTTGAGTGGTGCACAGATTACAAATCTGTACTGGTGACATGGCAGGCTGGCAAACAGTAGCTGGATGCTGTGGCATCCATAGGCTAGAAAATGCTGTCTCTGTCAAAAAGCAGGGATCTCACTTGCTTCACTCTCCTGCCTGCTCAACAGCTGGAACAGGGAGGCAGGATGGAGGGATGCTATAGTTTCTAAAAGCCTTTCTAAAAACATCACGCCAGCCTAATTTCAGCATACTGTCCTTAAAATTACTGGGCCAAAAAATGCCCTCAGACACAATTTACATGGAAATATTCAATCCCATGGAGAGCTCCAAGAGGGGTTTTCTCTCCCTTAAACCCAGAAGCGAATAAATGCAGCTGCTCCAAAGTGATAGTGAGTAAAGGCCCTGAAGCTGAGAGAATAGGACCAGTCCATTCCTATTAAGTTAAAACATTAAAAGTCCTGGACAAGCTGTAAAAAACAGAGACAGAGACATGATCAACTCAGTCAAATTTAGCAGACCTGGGGGCACATCCATGACTTTCTCTCTCTCCTGGGAGCTTTGCTAGATACAGCTTGGAGCAGCCAGAAGCACCACAGCACGTGTTACAAACAATGGGCTAAATGAGCCCTAAAAGAAATCGTTTTAATGATCATCTTTCTCCTTTTGGGCAGGGAAACGAGAGGCAGAGGTCAATTTGCGCCAGGCTCCCTGTAGTCTTCTTGAACCCGTTCAGAAACCAGATGAGGTGAAATGAGGGGTTGTGGATTCTTCCCAGTGCAGAGAGGGTTCCAGAGGACCCAGCGGTGCCCATGGGTGACATGGGCTGCTGCCACCACAGAGAGCTGGTCCTGGAGAGATGGATCTGCACATGGGATCCTAGAGAGCATGGGGTAAAGTATTTCTGGCTACTACAGAGTCACTACCAAGTATCTTGAAGACAAGTACAGGCTTTTGATCTCCATCCAAGTGCTTTAATTTTTTAAGGTTGAGAAGTGATGACAACTTTTAAAAGATTCCTTGGCTGGGAAGGAGAGGGGAGTAAATCAAAGAGCAAGGTGTACATCCTACAATTTATTGTGGCTTATTTAGGCAGCCTGGCTAAATACTCCACAGAAAGCTGCAAATTCAGCAGAAATTTTGCAAGGAGTTAGCGTAGCAAATGAGAACAGATAGTGATCAGGCTACAGAACAGCAGAGCATAGTCACTGTTAATTAAGAGACCTAAACGATGAGGCCCTCTGAATTAGGTCAGTGAATATGCCCCTTCCTGCTCCAGTTTTAGGCTGTGCAAATGACTCCAAGCCAGGTCGTTTTCAGAGTTCCTGTGGTTGCCAGTGGGGCCGTGTAATGGACGTGAGAAACACCTCCAAGAAACACCCAACAATTTAGATCTGCTCTAGAACTGGGTCAGCATACGGCAAAAGAAAATTAAAGTCAACAAATGCAAAGTAATGTTCATCGCCACACGATCCTCGGAACCCCTGCTAAGCCTAATTTATATAAATGGCTCCGAGAAGCTGACTACAAACTGGTTAAGCCTGCTGACAACACAGAATTGGGGAAGTGGACATGGAGAGGGAAGGAGCAAGCAAGCAAAGAAATTCTACAGAGTCCTTAGCTTTGCTGGATAATTTGGACAAGGTGCAGCAAATAGCTCCTAATGTTGACAAATGCAAAAGCAATACAATTTATTTGCAAGACCTCAGGACAAAATGGGAATTGCCTTCAACTTTAGCAAGAGGAGGCTAAAATGGCTACAGCAGGAAGTAAGCAGCCTTTTTCACACAGAAGCCAGGTGGTATAGCCATGTAATACATTTTTAAGCTAGGAAAGAAATCAAGGTGAAGGGAAAGAAAAAAAAAGCCACATTCAGGTTGCCTAGAGATAACCCCCAAAATCAGCAAAATAGACCTGCATCTATTATTACATCTCTACAGCAAAGTCTTTAGCTGGCAAAAACACCTGCATGGCTGATACTCTGCAAAGCCTAAGCACAGGTAAGACCTTGCTATAAGTGAATGCAGTAACCTTTTTGTGAGCCAGATGGAAAAAAGCTACAGCTAATTCTGGGTGACTTCTGGGTTACTACTGGCAAGGCCTGCTTAGAAATTTCACTCCTGTGTTACATGAGAAGCCCTAGAGTACAGAAATGACAATGTCCAAAACAAAAGCCAAGTCTTAGAGAGAAGTTGTTTTTGTCATTGCCTCAAGATTGATTCCAGTCGTACCCAAATGTGTTGCAAGGAAGGCTTTTCCAAATGATCAGGGCTTGAGAGGTGTCAGGAGATAAGGCAGTGAGAGGCCAGTTTTGAGGGAGGGCTGTCACACAAGTTCTAACCCTGCCCACGCCAGCATAGCCAAGCGATCACACTGCAGCACAGGGCAGGCTACAGAGATCAAGCCTAAAACTGAAAAAGAGGCAGAATCAACTTATTTTAAAAACAAAACTTCCCAGACTGTCCTCCATCTTCATAAAAGCAGTAGAAAGTAACCTTTTGGAGTACTATAGTTCAGACATTAAGAGCAGACTGCACAATGCTTTGGCAAATATACTACACAGCCATGGCTGACCTAGATACAGAGAAGTGATCTATGCTGTAATAGTGATATGAGCAGCAGGAAAACCTATAGGACTACTGTAGGCTATAAAGGGGGTGAGTTCAGAAAGGAACCTAAAAGAGAGGGAATAAAAAATACAACACAGATGACATCACAAGTGCGGTAGTCAAGGAAACATGTTTCATTTTTTCCCTCAGTTCAGAGCAAGCAATCATAAAATGGACAAAAATAGGAATTCAGAGCCATTCCTATCTTCTTTCCTGAGATTATACAACTTTCAGAGACAATAAAAAGCAAGGTTTAGTCAGTGTAGACTTAGGATCTAATCTTCACAAAGGTTTGATCTTTCAATGTTCAGCTCATAGTAATTTTGTTCCTCACTTCAATGCACATTGCATCAGCCCAGGAACAACAGAACACTATGTACATGGTGAGAACTCCTTATCAGCCCTTTTTTGGGGTAGTCTATCAATCACCAACTATGTGTAACAGCATTTTATTAGCTACTCTGAGTTAAATGCTAGCAGCATTGTCAAGGGGCTACAATTGTGCAGCTGAACTCCATTTTGAATCTTTTTATGAATGCCCTCTCCTTGAGCCCAAGAGCCAACAAGCCATTATGTTTCTTACCCCAAACTAAATACCTTGGGCTCACAGGACCTGCAGAATGGTATCAGTGTGCCCCTTCCACTGTCAGAGCTTTCTACTCCCCAAAGTTTAGAAAGCAGCTAAGATGATTGGCACAGAAATGTGTCTCGCAGCCAGGGAGACATGCAGAAAAGATGGAAACCTTTTCTCCCTAAAACAATTCAATCATAAAACAGCAAGCAAGACCCCATCAGGAAAAAAAGGGAAAATAATGGATGTCAGGCATTGTATTTTGCCATTAGTTAACCAATATATCCTAACATTACCATTTCTAGAGCAACACAAACAAGCCTATCAGAGTCCCCACCTCTCCACACTATCCTGATTAAAGCAGCTCCCAGTCATTTACAAATGTAAATTCAAAAAAGATGATTCTCATTTTGCAAATTACTCATCATTTCTTGAAGCAGTGTCACACACTTTGTCACAAGGGGATGCACATTCCTCTCCTGCAGGACATGCAGAACCTGGAAAATGCCCCCACAAAGATGTAGTCTGAGGTGGGAGGCACTGGCCATCCAGTGGCATTCCAAATCCTGGGTGTTCATTTCACCAAGTAAGCCTTCCATATGAGGTCAAGAAAATACTGGTCAAAAAATATTTTTCCTTTTATTGCTTATACATTTATTTCTTGCCCTCTCTTACGGAGTGACCTAGTGAAAAAATATTGTTGTCTTTTATTTCCTTTTAAGCTATTGTATCATCTTACATTTTTATGTTTGTAGAGATTCCTAACCTTTGAGTCAACACTGTAACTAATATTTAGATACTAAACTGGGAATCACAAACAGACCAGTGGCTATTAAAGATAGCCTGATGCATCCTCTGGATCAGAAAGTTCTTGATGTCCTGACTACAAAACCTGGGTGAATACTTCAGAATTTCCTCTGCCTTATGCCTCCCAGTTTGATTCATCTTTAGCACTATTCAGTAAAACTTTATTGCCACTAAAAGCTTTATCAAAGTGCATAGTGTTGCCTGAGGTCAGACCAGCCAAGCCTTGAGCCTCATATGAACTGTTTTGATGCATAGAAAATCTGTCTTTAACAATTCCAGCTTCTCCTAATAAACTGGCCCATCCCTAAAGAGCACCGACTTCAAAATATAATTAACCCCGATGTATTCTGCCTTGTGCAGCAAATAGCACTAGGAAGAAAAAGGGTTTTTTATCTGATTCACTCTTAACTACTAAATCATGATTCCTTTTATTACGTTTCTGTGCATTTCATCCTAGTGGGACATGGAAACAAGTTTGGGTAGTTTCATTGCCTGAATTTTCTGCTGCATACCAGCTGTCTGGTGCGGCTACATTCTCTGCCCTGGAAAAGAACATTTATTTCCCATTTCTATACTGTCTCCACCACTTTCCTAGGAGGGAAAGATCTTTTCCCTAACACAATTAAAATAAATATAACAAAATATTTCTTCATCCTATATCTAGGCATTGTAAAGCCATTTTGTGGTGATGAAGTTATACACCTCCCAGTTTAATTCAGTTTTATATCTGTTCAGTTAAGCTGCAGCTTTGGCAGAGTATATAGTGCTATAGAGAGCCAGAGCAGGCAGGACTAGACCTTTCATGGAGGTCTTGCCCAGGGATTGCTTCCCCACATACATTGGTGATTTGGGGAGCTCCTTGCTGCCAAAAATCAAGGAAATTAAGAACTTGACAGCATTCAAAAGAGAGGATGTGGCAGAGCCAGAGCACAGAAACATTGTTTAGCCTGTGGACCAGGGGACAACGTGGGATGAGCAGCAGGGAATGAGAAGAAGAGATCCAGCAGGTTTAAGGGAAGATGGACGAGAAGCTGCACACCTCACTCACAGCACGTGGGCCTCCATGCCTTTCTCAGGTCACCCTGACAATTTGCTGCTGCAGGAGGGAGGGGAAACTGTCTCAGCCAGCTTTGCAGGCTGGGTACAATCCTGCTCCTGCTGCTTGTTGGATAGGGAAAGGATGACCTTGTTTGGCAGGGAGCTTTACACACACTGTGTGCCCATGTCAGGTCCCCAAGGCAGCACAGCACCCACCACACCAGCACCAGGCAGGTACAAACTGCCCACCCCTCGTTTGCAGTTTCAGAGAAAGGCCCTGTTTAGCTCCAGGTAGGCAAGGACCATCACAATGTGCTCCCTGCACTGTCTCTGTGCCTTCCAGGCAGCTTGCACTGTTCATTGCAGGGCTGTGACAAGCACTACGTTCACTCTTTCCCCCACATGCACTCTGTGTAACATCTGGATTAAGGATGACTCCTCTTGTCATTCAAACTGTCTGCTCCACTGCTCGGAGCTGAGCTGGCTGGAAAAGGAGAGGCACAAGAGCTGATATTCTCAACTTGCAGAATTTCTTCCATAAAGAAGGGATTTAGTATATTTGTTATCTCAGTTTAGATGGAAAGACAAGGAGACAGCAAACACCCATGAATATGAAGGGAATGAAGCTGCATAAAGAAAGTTGGTGAGAGGAGATTTGTCCCCATAACCACCAGAAACATCTAATCTTCCTTCCTGCCTTGCTGAAAGAATCCTTTTGTTGTTTGCCCAAATGCAGCCATCGCCAACTCTCATACCCAAAATAATTAGACTTGTGACATTTAAATGAAGGACTTTGGCAGGTGAGAAACAGCAGAAGAAAAACACAGCAAAATGCCATTCTATGCCAGCCTTCCAGGGAACAGTGATATGGGGCAGCCACAATCTGGCTGGGAAAAAGTGGGATGGGAAAAAAGGGGACGCATGTTGTTGAAAAGGCCGCAAAGGCTCAAGGTGTCTGCCTCACTCATCTCACCTGTGTGTCTCTCAAGCAGAGGAGCAAAGTGCTGTCCCTGCTGGCTCCTGGTGGTCAGCAATGAAAGGAGGCACACAAAGTGATATTTCTCTCTCTCTTGCCTTGAGCAGGTGCCAGCAGAAAGCTTTGGCAGCTGCTGAGTGTTGTGCTCTGGGAATTTCTGCAGCACAGAGTGTTGGTCTCACTGCCACAGTTGGATGACACCAGACCCGTTGGTGACAATGAGCCTTACAAGGAGAAGTGAAGGTGTAAAAACAAGATGAAATCCAAGCTGTGTTCTTTTGCAGGGCAGAAAGCATTTACTGACGTCAAGAGCTGCAGCCCGTTCCATTTGAGGTGTGTGTTGTGCCCAAAACAAATTCAAGAGACCACAAATTCACCTGGAAGATCAATTTCATGGCCTGAGAGTCAGATTATTAACTGTGCATCACTCAGCTCCAAAGCAGCCCCTCTTTTTCCATGTGTGCTATTCCTCACAGCCATGCCGCCTTTCTCTGCCGAGGCTGGGAGAGCGCTGCGTGTCACCCCCTCACAGCCACCACTGTCCAAAGGCACTGGAAAGGCAATTAGCAGGCAGAAGATTAGGGAGCTGGGAAGTGTGTGGGATGAGGTGTGAGGCCAGGGAGACCAGAGGGCTTACAGGGCTGGTGTCACCTGTAACCACATGTAGGATCATTGTGCCAATCCCACAGCAGATGGGGTAACACCTGATTTTTACTCCCAAAGAAAGTAACAAGTGGCAAGAAAGATTGCTTTCTGCAGAAAGGAATAAAAGCAATGCTAATTAAGCACCAAGCCTGCCTCTCTGCTTTGTTGCCAGCATTGATCCAAAAGCTACGGAGGTGACTGTGGGACAGATCTCATCTTTGGTGTCACTTTGATGATTTCAGTAGAAACATAACAGATGATGCAGGAGGAAATTAGCCAAGTAACTTCAACAAACTTGCATCCAAGGTGCCAAACATCCCCCATGTACAGTCACCACTTCATCTTCCTCACCATGAAGGATGCCCTGCTCTGCTCACTGTCTCTCATCTTGACCCAGCTCTTCACACATTCCCGGTGCAGCTGACAAAGGGAACAAACAAAATACATCCTGTGTGGCCTGTGCTTCATCCAGCTCACACAGTTAGCACTACTGTTAGTCCAGCTCAAACTTTCCACTCCCTGGAGCAAAGGAAGAGGCAATCAGCTGGCCCAAACACAAAGAGCCAAGCACCAAAGCAGATCAGAAGCAGTACGAGTCGCAGACAGGGAGCTTTGGGAGAGGAGAAAGTGTTTGCTGCCTCCTTCTTCCTTCCAGCCCCTTCAATCTCCCCAAACATATTGCAAAGCCAGCACACATTACACAGCTGGAGGATGAGGATGTGCAAGAACAGTGGCATTTGCAGAGACAGACAAACAGCAGCCAGAGAGTGAGGAGACAGAATCCCACCAGGACCTGGTGCTCGGCATCTCTGTTTGCCCTGCAGCGGTTTCTGAAGCCAGAAGGTGCCTGCAAACTGGCTGCCACTGTCCCTGCACCACAGCCCAGCTCTTCCAGGGCTGTGGGGAGGTGATTGGATCTCTGCACTGCCTTCCTGCAGCACTCCCCCTCTGCAGATCCTTGTCTGTTGATGCACCCACTGTGGGTTTCCAGCTCCTGACAGGGTTAATTGGCAGGCCCAGCAGGGGAAATAAAATGTTTCAGCTCTGTGGTTGCTTTTTTTTGTTCTTGTTTGCTCATGAGGCTGAGGGAAAGTGCTGGCTCCTGAAGGGTTACAGAGCAAGCACAGCAGGTAGCCAGCTGCTCTAGCTCTCTACCATTTATTCCTGGCCCATATTTGTGCCCCTTCATGCTGCTCAGGTGCATTTGGCACACAGACATCCCTGCTCCCCAAACCTGGGGCTACAGGGAGCAGAGGGCACAGGTCAGGACTGGGGGGATGCCTGGGGCTGAGGGGGACAAGCCAACGGGGACAGCCCTGGGCACTAAGGGCCATTCTGCACCCAGCAGCAGGGCCTTCTGCGGCCCTTCTTCTCTCCCTCCGAGGCTGTGCTTCAGCTGAGACAAAAGCCCCCTCCCAGCTTCTTCTCTGAAAGCACTCTCATTCCTTTTCCATTTTCATCTAAGTTTCCAATGAAGATTTATTACTCTGAGTGATTACGCTGTCAGCCAAATGAGCAGGGAATAGGAATATCCTTTCTTCTTGCATTCCAGCCACTAGTCCATTTGGCTCTCAGCAAAAAGAGCAGATTTAGCATGATTTTAGTCCCTTTTTCTTGCAGGTATTATTTATTTTCAGGTTGACAGCATGTGGGAAAACCCATCAAGAATCAGTACCCTGGGGCATGAAGCTGGGTTGTTATTCACCTATTTAAAACCTGGAAGGAATGGGGTGGTCAGTTAAGCCTAAGTCATGTAAAACTCCAAGGCAAAGACTCCCTATCAACACTGAAAACCAGTCAGATGTGGCAGGAGAAGCAACTAACAAAAGGCAAAGAGGGCGGTGAGGAGACAGAAATGTCAAAGCAGAAGACAGCAATAGTTCCCATCCTACACTCAAAAAACAGGAATTGTACACAGCATGACAATTGCCAAGGAGATGAAGCATGCACGCATATGCAAAGAGATTTTACCCAAGACCTATGAGATCAAGATTTATTTTTGAAGATTGATTTGTTGGGCTTTTTGTTTGTGTTGTGTTCAGGGGGTTTTCCCCCTGGAATAGGTGGGGAGTGGGTCATTTTTGTTTATAATTTTCATTTCCTTGTAACAAGAATATTCCCCTGTCATGTGAGAATGCAGCTGCAGCAATAACACCACACTGTACCTGAATGACAGGGACACAAACCTAAATGTAAATAAAAAGAGTACCCAACTAGTCTGATTTTGGTGCCCACCTGTGAGAAATGCAAGTAACAAACAGATTGCATCAAAAAAAACACCCCTCATGCTGGATTTCTGACATAACTGGTTAGATTATTAAAATGGTAATCAGTAAAAAGGGCAATTTCAATCAATCAACTTCATCTCCTAAGGAGAAGCCACAGGAGGGAGAGTGAAGGAGTCAGGAGATCTGGTTGTGCAGATTTAGGCAAATCACTTTGCTCTGTATGCCTGTTCCATTTTCCTTTTATCTCACTAGACTGTGTCCTAGCACTGTGTCATTGTCTAGACAACGCCATTTCTCCTGTCCTGCATTTTCATCCAAGAAAAAACTGGGAGAGGAAAGGACAGGCACCGAGGCTGCAAAGCTCTTTACAGAGCCACAAACGGATTCACATCCCCACATCTCAACATCCCTAGTCACCAGTAAATGGCCAGAAAACCCTCTGGCAAAATGTTCCTTTTTTTCTTTCCTTATTTTGGTCCAACAGAGGACGACAACTTGCTGTTCTGTGAGCCCAAACACAGCACCCTGCTCAGGGAGCCCAGGGCTCAGCCCCGCTGATGCTCTGCTCGTGTCAGCACAACATCACTTCTGCTCTCAGCTTGCTTCGACAAAATCCAGGAAACGGTGCAGAAATGCAATGTTAACAACAAAAAACAAAAAACAAACCCTGTCAGGATGGCAGAGCTGAAAGCTGCTAACCAGGAAAGGCAGGGAGGGAAGGAGGAGGGAGGTGGTGTGACCACCCCCAGGCCAGGCGGGGGGGGAAACGGTGGAGTCACAGCGGAGCGCAGGTATCGTGACATGGTGACATGCAGGGCGACCCCTTCACCTCAGGCCACGCACGAGGTCCCAAAAGGCCCTCAATCAAAACAGGGCTGAAACATCCCACCAAGGTCAATGCAAACAAAGCTCACAGGAAAAACACAGCATTTTCAGGGACTGCCTGTGCCAGCGAGGTTTGCCTGGCTCCCCTCAGGCCCCTCGCCAGGCTGCGGATGGAGCCGTGGGATGGGGTTCCCAAACTGCCTGAGCTGCAGAGCACACCAGGGAAAAAAATGACAGAAACAATGTCCCTCTGGGTTCTTCTCTTTCTCTCCATATTATCGTGTCACTGTGCATGTCACCTTGTGATACTGGGTTATTTATCATCACTGAGTGCCTAGATTGGCCCCGCTAGAGAAAAATCAAAGAAAGCAGCAGGGGCTGGGGTTTGGTGAGAAGGAAACAAATTCTTCCCTTCAAGAGCATGCAAACTTCTCTGCTACCCCTGCACACCCACACACGCAATCCCAGGCTGCTCCTTTCCCCTGCCAGCAGCTCCTCCTCACGCATCCCTGCTCTTCTCCCTTTTCTCTGCTCAGACTCAGTGCCTTGTTTCTATGGATTTCTGTGTCAACTCCCTGAAGGATATTCACTGGAATGGACACATTTACAGGATTACTAACGTTCTGAAAGCAGGTGGTGCTATTATAGTCATACAAAAGCCACCTATTTTTGGTGCCTTGTGCTGTCATCCTGTTAGTCTCTGCTTTGCTTTGCCTGGTTATTGTACCAACTTCTCAGCACCATTACTGTGGGCTGCTCCAGTTCCAGCTCTGTCTGCAGAGGCCTGATAGAGGGGCATCTTTGTTCACTGGCTTGGAGCTTCCCCACACAAAGAGAGCCCTGCAAGTTTCTCTTGCTGTCATCATTCATTTGCTCCACGAATCTTGAGAATGTACTTAAGAAAAAAAAGTTCTGCTATATGTGCATATATAATGTATGCATACACTCACGCATGTAAATTTTCCTATGCAGAGCAGCAGTCTTAAAGTGAAATGTTAGAAGATGACTATATTCACTTTATCCTTACATCATATTTCAGGTAATCACTTTGAAAGTTATCAGATAAATTTTGAGTATTGTCTATGTTCTTCAGTTATGTCTGTTCATATTAACTGCTTTAATATCTTGGCTTGTATTGGCTAGAAACTCTTAGCTTGTCTCATCTCATTTCTTGGCACATGGTCTTACCTATCCCTGTAGTCCTGGGTTTGGTTGACAGCACTGCAAGGGTGCTGCACTTATCTGCAGCCACAGACCATCTCTGCCTAATTCCATCTAAGCACCCAGCACTGAGAAGTAAAGCGAGATGAAACACAGGCACAAAGTTTAAATAAAATCACATTATTAGCAGTCACATTTCCCGAGCCTCAGTTCTGAGACCTCACTAAACTAATGGTGAAATGATCAGGAAAAAACAATGTCAGCATATGACAGTTTCAAAGTGCATATAACAGAGCAGGGATCACTGCAGGAAGATCCTCAGGCAGACCAAAACTACCAGGATCTCCTATGTCCTTTTCACCTTGAAGGGAGAAGCTGGATTTTCACTTTCAGCTCGGCACTTTGCAAAACCTGGCAATCTCGACTCCAGCTCCTTTTAGTCCACATAAAGGCAGTGGAGGGCAGTATAAATTGTGTGTGTGCTTCCCAAAGTGGTTTATGCCAATCCAGCTCGCGTGTGAGGGATTTGCATTCAGAGGGCTTACGATAAGTACAGAATTATTAATACAGCGTTGCACTCGATAGCTGAGGCACTGCTTGTAACCAGGGGAAAAAACCACTACCCTTCTGCTGTAAAGCATCTAAATGGGAATCAGGCTCAGTCTTGTCTCATAGCATAAATGTCCTGACCTGCTGTTCCCTACTTTGTAACACAAATTCAGCTATAATCAATTATGGCTTGAAATGTTCCTTAAACATAGAGAAAAATCCAAAGCACATGCAAAGGCCTCTGATGGTAACTGATGTGATAAAGCACTGCAGGAAACTCCTTTTTCTTAAGGCTGATTCTAAGTGCCTCTGCAGACAGATGCAGTTGCTGTGCTGTGTACTGCTAACCTTGAACTGACATTAACAAGTATCCAAACTTTCCTTTTCCAACCAGAATGGGGACTCCTCTGACAGCTGCTGCACATTCCCCTCTCCCCTCATTTCATGACCAGCTCTCTCTTGGTAATCAATAGAGGTCAAATCTAGATCCCATTGGGATTCATGGTGAAAACTATTGACATCAACAGGTCAGGAATAGCCAAGAGAGGGTTTATACAACAGAGAGCAGAGAACATGAGCAGGAAAAGGCCACTCCAATCTCAGCTGGTGTAAATCAAGATAGTTACAGATTTATAACAGATAAGGCAGCGGAAAAAAGACAAAAGAGAATAAAAGTATCCTTATTTAATCAGCTTGGATGCAAATACAATCTCCTCACAGCCCTGTGTCACAGGAAAGCTTGGACCTGGCCAGGCTGCTGGAACACGGATGCTCCATATTCTGCAACCGCTACCGCCGCCGGGGCAGTCCGGACACACAGGGGAAGCAAAGGGAGGAAAAACCTGCTTTGTTCCTGATTTTAGCAACCATCAGGAGTACATGCCCTTGCTCGTAGCCGGCTGCCAGGGAAGGACGGCACGGTCGGTGCCAGAAGAGGGCACTTGAGCTCCAGCAAGCGGGAGATGCGCGGCACCGCTCGGGCTGGACCAGCCCCGCCTGCGACACGGCACCGGGGATGCGCGAAAGGCATCGGGCTGCTGCTCCCGAGAGCCGGCACCGACTGCTCTCCTCGCTGTTCTCCTGCCTCGGGGCTTCCTCCAGTCCCCTCGCGGGCAAAGCTGGAGCTCCTGCATCACACAGGTCCCTAACCTTGCTTCCTCCAGCAATATGGATCGTGTGCCCGCTGAAATTCTCTCCTTGCTGGAGCTTTTTGTGGTCACTTGCCCAGACAGACCCTCTGGAGTGCAGTAACATTTACACTCCCTCCAGTCGTGCTCCCAGCAGAAGCATTTCTTGAGTCCCTTTCCTTTGCTCAACTGCCTGTTCTTATCAAACTTGCCCAAACTTAATACTGCTGAGAGCTCTTGTTGGTAGAAACCAAAAAAAATAAGGTCAGAAGTTTTGGGGTGAATGTATATCAAACACACAAAAGCCTGCTGCCCAGCAGAGCATCCTAAACACAGAGGCTGCCTGCTTTTCCCAGCTGTGTCATCTGGTTCAAAACCAGACTGGTCTCCCTACAAACCTTACTCATTGAAGCACAAAACCTGCTCCCATCCCTCCAGGCACAACGTAATCAGCCATGCCTCATCTCCTTAGAAAACTCCTGACAACAAAATTTCACAGATTATGTGAAACCCTGAATTAAAGGCAAGGAAGGCCAGAGGAGATGAAGAAAAACAAACTGAATGGTATAGCAAGTATGACAATTTAGGTGTTGTTTTGAAAGCTTTGTTCTTTTTCTGTGGTGTTCCCTATGACAAATATGAAACCATTTTCTTGTTTGAGATAGGTGAGCACAAAGTAATGGCTAATGTATCTGAACCAGCCCATAAACTTCTACATCAATCTATACCATCTAATTCTAAGTGGCTGCCTCAGAGTGGTTAGCCCTCTGTTTGCATCCCAAAAGTTTCCAGACACATGAATAAACCAAGCACGGATAAATTGGTCTGAAGGTCTGTTTTTCAGATGGATCTGGCAGCTGCCTCGGTTTATTGGCAGCTCATTTATCATCTCAAGAAAAATATTGATGGTTCTAGAGACACAGGCCCTTTCTGTGTCCTGGCTGAAGGAAAGCTGTCCTTCTGGGCAGGCTTTGGAAAGAAAGTCAATGCAATGAAATCTGCTTGGCAGAAATGTGAGGGATGTGGTGCAAAGAAGAATCATTAAGTAAGGAAGAAGGAACACCAGGATGATAACCCTGTTGGCCCAGAAATAGCCCAGTCTCAAATCTTCACAGCATTACAGTAAGAATATGAGATTGTGAGAGTGCTAACAGGCACAGTCATGGGCATCTTCTCAAGTGGAGGTATCACTGCTGCACAGGAAGAGACAAAGAGCCTGAAGCTGTGTTCTGCCAACAGAACCAGCCACTCAGCAGACCCTGAAGAAATTCACAGAAACACAGTGATCAAAATGCTTGAAAACAGGAATAAGGGGACTGAAGTACTGGAAAGTCTCTCTCCTTGGGCTGGCAGCAGTCCTGGCTCCATGTAGAGTGTTGGCAGTCCAGCTGCCTCTCTTCTAGAAGAGCACTGGGAAGACAGTTAGAGCCTCTGAGCCATTTCCATTCCCTACCTTGACTAAACCAGCTGCATTCCACTTGAACATATTTAAGGATTTATTGAAAGTAATACTGAGATTTGTCATGTATTGATGTAGTGGGAAGAGATGTCACTTTTCACATGTCTCCCCAATATTGTTCCAGCCAAATGTCCAGAGAAGCCAGACCAGTGTAAGCTTTGGCTACACATGACACTCCACTGCCCTGCAGATCCTCTTTGCTACTGAGAGGTCTTGAGCAGCCAACATTCATACTGGCTTTCTTGAGGGCCTGGATGATGGAGGAAAGATGAATGGATTGTCACTTATCACTTGGTCTTTTATGACATCAGATGACAACTGCTGGTTTAATAAGGATTGCTTAGTTTCAGAAAAAGAAATAACCAGCCTGACAAAATCATGAATGCAACCTGACTGTGGGAGCATGTTATCCAGAAGTTGGTTTGCTGCACACCAGTCATAATGACACAAAGCAAACTATTTGGGATATTGCAGTTTTCAAAAATGTAATCCCTCCAATAGGCATTGGTTGCCAGATTCTTTTAACCGGATGACCAAAAACTCCAGTTTTTGGAGGAATTCAGTTAGTTTAAGAAGTTTTGAATCCCTCCTAAGTACAAGGAAAAAACCAAGAGGACAGGAGAGCAAGCACAGTGTTAAGTGCATCAGGAACTGAACACATGATGTTTACAGTCTGTACTCTGAAACTGAAAGCTTTATTCTTCATTTGGTTCTTATACCTGCTGCTCCTTTGACCAGAGTGCCATATATCCTGAATACAAATAAAAATCACACAACAAATACCACTGGAGCCACTGGAGTTGATTCTCCATTACTTGGCAACTCAAACAGTTGTGTATTACCAGAGAAATATGTAAGATAACAAACCAGCTCTAGACATGGTTACCTGATATTTTCCTGCTTATGATGTAGAGGGTAAGTACGCAGCAAATAACTAAGTAAGCTGTGAAATTTCATGTGTGAAATACAGGTGGCTGATGGTCAATGCTGCTCCCAGGGTGACAGGTAGGAATCACAAAATAAAGCTTCCTGGTGGTAGGCTTAAAACAAACAAGTCATTAGTAAGCTATGGAAATCCATAACAAGGAAAGTTGTGGATGCTAAAAACGCATACAAGTTCATGGGAGACACAGCCACTGACTGTTATCTCAGTTATAATCAATGTGTGGGTTTTGGTCTTTTCTCCCAAGTCACAAGTGACAGGACTAGAGAAAATGTCCTCAAGTTGTGCCAGGGGAGGTTTAGGTTGTACATTAGGAAACATTTCTTCGCAGAAAGGGTTGTAAGGCACTGGAACAGGCTGCCCAGGGAAGTGATGAAGTCACTATTCCTGGAAGGACTTAAGGGACACGTGGATGTGGCACCTGGAGACATGGTTTAGTGGTGGGCTTAGCAGTGCTGGGTTACTGGTTGGACTTGATGATCTTAGAGGTCTGTTCCAACCTGAATGATTTAATGATTCCAATAACTCTGGTTCTGGGATCCCCAATCCACTAATTGCTGGAAACCAAAGAATATTCTGAGGAAAATAGTTACATGCTTATTCTGTTTTTAAATTCTTCTCAAGTGCCTTATTTTGAACTCTGTCAGAGACAAGACACTGCAGAGGACTGGTTTTGATCTGAGCTGATTTGACTGTTCTCTTCTTAAGAGATGAGAGAATCAGACCCACCCTTGCTCTTATCAAAACACAAAGGTTTCTGAACACTAGATCAAAGCTGAAGGTTATCTTTAATTGCTGCCTGAGACATGTTCAGGCTTTGTTTTTCTGAACTGTGGACAAAGTTTCCCCTCTAGGTGACAAGAAACACGGCTGGCTAAGGGTGGGCCTGTACTGGCCTTGGCTTGGATGGGTATTCTCATCACCTGTGAACTGAGACCTGACAGGTTTCTGGCCTCTTTCAGCAGAGGTTTGATGGGGAAGGTGCAATTTGCTTTCCAGAATGCCACAAGATATCCTTTGTTGGGGTTTTCACAGAGTTTAGGGGTTAAAGTGTAGAGAGAAAAAGAAAGTGAAGTCTCAACTTACCAGGGGCATGCTCAGAAAGAAAAGGAGATGGTGGATATGTTTCCTGTGACTTTCATGCCTACTGTCCTCCTCTGGTTTCTAACAATAGACATGCAGCTGTCCCTACTGAAGAGATTAATTGTGGTCTCTCTGCTCATTCAGCCAGCTATTTTTCATGAAACTCATAGGAATGTAATATCTCTGAGACCTTTATCACTGTCAAATTCAGTTGCAATTGGTCGAGCAGCTGAGAAAGACACACAGACAGAAAGATGCCTGTTTCTTCACAGAGTTTCCCAAAAATCATCTCTGATCCTCTTTCAGAGGTATACCTCTTTCAGTTGGTATTTAAGACTAAAGAAGTAGTTGTTAAAAAACAGCTTCTGCTCCTGCCCTAGAATTCCCTTTAATCAATAGTAACCAAGCTGATAGTAGCAAAATATGAAAGCAAGGAGTAGTTTGGGTGAAAGACAGTAAAAAGTGAGCAAAAACATGAGACTGGGCGTGTCTGATTAGTGAAACACCTCCTGGAAAAAGCCCCATGAGATGCCAGAAAGGTCTGGGGTAGGGCTAATGACCTAAATGCCAACGAGATGGTGAGAACACAAACAAGACAGGCACAGGGGAGAAAACTCAGCCAGATTTGAAGAGACACAGAGAAGAGGAAAAAGAAGACAAACATGGAGACACACAGACACAACCACAGGCTGGCAGAAAAGGAGAGACCTCTCCCAGAGACTGCAATTTGGCTGTTTATTGCTTTTTGAAAAACACCTTGTTCTGAATGGCTTTTTTCCCTCTTCAATCCCAATGACATTTGGGAAAGCTTCAAAGCACAGCACTGTCTAAAGCCCTTTCCTAACCTAAGTCTCCAACCCACAGACACTAATAACAACCACTCCCCTCAGACATTTCCAACAAATTGTTAATATATTTTAAGCCCTGCTCTCCATTGCCTTTCAGATTAGCCTTGCCCTTTCCTTTGCACTTAAGTTTAGCAAGTGTTACTAATAGGAATTTAACATTTACCAAAGAATTATTTTAACTACAGATCTAATAGCATTTGTATGGTGTTCTGAGCACCCAAGAGCCTCATATCAGTTCTATATGCTTAGTTTTGCCTAAGTTGCTTCTAAGAAAAAGGAAAAATACATGTTTAAGGAAAAGAAAGTTCATAAGAGAGGCATTCAAATCCAGGAAAGCCAGTTCTAAGGACAGCAGCAGTGTCTGGAAAGACATTTCCCTTCTTTATATTATCCACAAACCTGCAATCACTCATGTGATCAACTTTACCTTCCAACCTTTAAGCAAAAGCTTAACTTGTACTTGGTCTAAGTTATTTTTTCCTGTGTACAAAAGAAATTCTAATAGAAAAAAGCTATTATTATTATTATTATTATTATGGTTATTATTATCATATTATTATTGATCCATATTATTAGCTGGCAAATTTTATGGGTTTTTTAAAATATACTACCATCAAAACCTTTTTGAATTAGAGAGTTTTGTGCTTGCAGACCAAGAATCATTGGGAGCTTGAGTGGAAATCACCAATGAGGCTTTCAGTCAGCAAAACCTCAATGATAGCTTGGCACCAGTAGCATTCAGTGTCTCAACAGGGACCCCAAAGGCTGCATTGATGAGACCATTTTTAGAGCTGGGCTTGTGAGGATCAGTCTTCCCATGCCAGTGGATACAGCCCTACCTAGGCTGAGGAGTACATCCTGAGCCAGCTCTGAGATGAGCACAGCTGCTGGGATGCAGGGATGGTATTTGCACATGTGTCTCGAAGATGCTCATGCTCCAGCTGTCCACAAGGTCCCAACTGCTGAATACAGTTGTAAATATTGGTGGTTCTCAAATCAACCTCTCCAAATTCCCTAGTCCAGGCTCACAGCTACTCAAGACTTCTTGCTCTTCAAAGAAGGCAAACTCCTGTATTCATGTTTGAAACTGACTTGAGGGCATTTCTGTAAGTCTGAATATGCATCCTGCTTACATTCTCATCCCACAACCACCATCTGTTCTATCCCCTGTACCTTGGTATCCCTGGGAAAGAAATATGCATACACAAGAGGAAAGAAAAGGTACCTGGAATCATATAGTTAAATGGAATAATTTTGAGGATGTCTTCCAAGACTGATATTCTACATTTAAGAAAAAAAAAATCAATCCTTCTTTAAAATAAAAAAATACCTTTATAATACACTTCCCACTTTTATAGCATCTTTCATCTGAGGCTATCAAAGCACTTTGAGGTACAGATCCTAAGAAATCCATTACAAAACTTATGCATATTCCTAAACTGACTGTAGTCACTCCCCTAAATTTCCATTTCTCTACTGACACTCCCAGACAGATTGACGCAGTCAGTGCTACAGGCAACCAGATAAACAAATCTACATAAATATAAACTCTCCCTCACAAACTGCCTCTCTTACAGAAGAGAAGTGTTTTTGTGCAGCATTGTCCACTCCATTCAGCCCTTTGAGAGAGCAAGGTGTGCATACTGCAACACCATGTACTGCCTTGTACTTTCATTCCACTGCACTTCATTAAACAGACTTTCACTGTTTCTTAATTTTCTTTGAGCAGGTCCCACTGTATATACCCGATATGAACAAACACACAGATTCCTTCTGGGTATGAGCCAACAGCTGCAGTCCTGAAAAATATCAGCTTCTTATATCATTAACTGAGTTTCCATGGTGCCCTGGGGCAGAGATATTGATGCTTGACAGCATTATCACTATAAAGCAACTTTACAACTCTATAATTTAACTCTATGCTTCCAGTAATATTAAGAGCATTTGAAATTGTGGCTGTAAACCTTGACACTTTCACACAGACTGGGGAGCTGAAAAGGAGGTTTTGTTTCCTCTCCTCCAAACCAGCCCTAAACATGGTACTAAGAAACAACAAGACGTGCAAGGAGGTCACTCAGAAAAATCCGTCGGAAAAGGATTAATGCCACCTTTTACAACACACAGAAAGGAGCCTGTTTCTAGGACCTCAGCAGAAGAAGTAGACCTCTGGATGCCTTTCCCTGAATATGTGCCTGATTTACTTTGAAATCATCTTGGCAAGAACCTCTAACTGAGGTTCAAACCTAAGCCACACTGGATAACCTCTGCAGAGCTCCCTCAGCTTTATCAGCGCAGCTTTTCATACCTCATTGGCTTTTGCTAGTAATGTTGCCTTTACTGGCTGGGAATGAACCTGCAAGGGCCCTAATCTGTCTCATAAGGATCTTCTCTTAAGCATATCACTAACAGAGATAGGAGGATCAGGACAGGCAGTTGCCAAAAAAAGAAATGTAAAAAAGCCCAAAATAACCAAGTACATTTGCCCTAGGGGACTGGCAGGTACATGAAGCTCTAAAAGTTATGGATGCTTTTACTGGAATTGTAGTTTGCATACAGATTCCTTTCCCCCAGGACAGGCATTTACTGAGATCCAAGTACTCTTTAAAAGGAAACTGGATGTAACAAATGCCTGTTTCCTCCAGGGATTTAACTTCTCAAGTCCCCAGTGAAGCAGCAGGCAGACATTTTGCTTGAAGTTAAGAATAAGAATGAACCCAGTGGTCTCTCTGTCAAGAGCCCAGGATGTGAGCTCCTGTTAAGTGTTTGAAGAGATTCTAGTCAATTCAAGCCTTCATTCTGTGGCTGTAGCCACATAAATACATCTTTATGCCCACAAACAAGAGAGAGAACCTTTGGATGGGGTCCTTCTCCACCTGGAGGAAGCTTGCAATTGAGATAAAAATACACACAAAAAAAGATATGGACATGCTGACAATTGTGATGCCCACCCATCTTGATGATTATTCTCCCCTACAGCTATGGTCATACCAGTTCCTGCCAGGTCTCCATCATTTCTGCCTTCCTACCTCATGGCTGGGCTGTGGAAGACTAAAATCCTTTTATTCTCTGTTATGGGCTGCCTCCTTTGCAGCAAGCATCCAGTTCAAACTCTAAAAAATTGACCAAATAGATTTTAGAGCTGTTGAAGTGAGAGTCCTTTGCTGTCTGCTCTCAGGTGAGGCTGCCATGGCTGTAGTGGGATACTGGAAAACACCATTTCTGAGTGTGCTGTCAGAGCAGGGCTCAGCCCTGCAGCTGGGCATTCATCCTTCCTCCCCCTCTTTATCCCTTGTTCCCTGCCCAGCTCTGAGGCTGGTGTGAATCGAGACAGCTCAGCAGCTCAGCTACTGCTGGTGAGTGCTACAGAGCAGTTTACAAGCCTCATGTCATAAGCCCTGTAAATGCCTAGTAAAACATGGAATTTAATGGAAGCATATCAGCTCATTTTAAAGCTCCTTCACCTGGTGCTGAGCTAAGTGTTGTTGTGCTGCCTTTTTTAATCAGTTACCACCAAATGTGTGCATGTGTGAGAAGGGTTTTAAATGTTTCTCTGTCCATTTCCAGGAGAGTAACAGACAAGCCTACAATCCTCTTATTATGCCTTTGAAACAGAGTCCATTCACTGTTATCTGCAGCACGTGTTATCATAGGGTTTTCTGCAGAGCTTACAGGACATATCCCTAATGTTTCTCACACTCCAGGTATGTATCTGTTAGACACAGACCTAGCAGGCACACACACAGCTCTGCAGGAATGTCTAAGTGCTTTGTTTGCTGGGTGAAAATACAAGAGGAACTCCAGCAGTAGCCATTAGTGATACCATGCCAATCAAGGCCTGAGACATTGATGCAATCATGTTAATTCTCTGTGTTAGAAAAGGCCAGAAACTCAAAACTCTGCATGATGTTATCCCGCCATATATGCCCCAAACATAAACACCCTGCACAGGCTGAAGGAAGACCCTTCCCTCCTGGATTTAATTTAAAAAGTGCAGCCTCAATAGCCAATTTGTTTTTAGAACATTCCAGGTGTCATCCTCTAAATTTTGAACCAATTCGTTTAGAACATTCAGTCATACTAACTGGAGTAATTTGAAACTGATTTCCACTTCTAATGATACCTCCCCATCCTTTTTTTCTTACTTATCTTACTGAAAAAAGTTACTGTCCACACTAATGGTAAGAATTCAAACACATAGACTGAAAGTCTGTCTTCCATTTTCATGCATGTAAGGTATCCACTTATCTCAAAAATTACAAAGTATGTTCCAGTCAGTCACACAAATCTGAAAAAAAAAAGGATAATCTCACCTAATGTTAAAATATATCTATTATTGTCACAGAGAGGTTTGTGTGGATCACAGAGTTAGCATGTAAAATCTGAAGAACACAAAGAGATAAAACCCCACCAACAAACCTAATCCACTTATATAATGGCGTGAAAGAGAGTAGTACTGTGATCTTATTTGCCACAAATGCTGTAAAGAAAAGAAGCTGACAGCTGTCATTACTTGTCACCAGTGCAAACACAAGTCTATTCAGAGTTTGTTCAGTTTTTCTACCTGTCAACAGAAACAACATTAGGCTAAATTAAAATTTTGCAGAATCTGGAGATCCTAATTGGTTTTGTTCTCTAAAAGGAGCCAGTATGGCTAGTTCTGGATGTGTAATCCACTTTGTAGTCTCTTTTCATGGCCATGGGTGATCTGAATTTGAGGCTGAATCTCAGTTTGCACATCTTAAGCCAACAGTAGAAGCTTTGAACAATCCTAGCCTCCCTGGTCTTGTTTCCATTGAAAGGAAAGGGAAATGGGAAAAGGGAAAGGGAAGGGGAAAAAGGGAAAGGAAAAAGGCTCACACAACCAAATAACATCACAGTGGGACAAACAAAGTTCTAAGACAAACATCTTTAGAGGCAGATTTCCAGAATACTTGCACTATCAATTCACAGTTCTTGGGCTTGCTGTGTTTTCTCCCTTTATTTGCTTGAGTTGCTGCCTGCATGTAAGTAGATAGTTAATAGAAACAGCCCTGTCCTTGGAGGCCAATATGAACTGACTGCCTGTGTCTTTGGTTCAGGTCCATTAAAAAATCCAAGCATTATTTAATCACTGACTTGCAAATAGCCTGTTCCAGGCTAAATAGGAATGTTCTGCAATTGTTTTACTTTCGGTCATAGGCACTTCAGCGATGTGAAACTTCCTCCCCTGCCAGGACAGGATGTGCATAAATCCAATGGCTACTCCTGTGTTGGATCAGACCAGTCTAGAGACTATTCCAAGCAGCTCCATTTCTTCTACTAACTAGAAAGCTGCACACGTGAGGAAAAGACCTCACAGGCAGTGCTCTGGATAGAATTCCTACATTGAAAAGGAAATAATAAAACCTTCCAGGGCAAAATGCCAGTGGAGCATACTCCATGGGCAAAGAGCCTCCTTTGCTTGCTGTCTGCCAGGCCAACCAAAACCTGCTTCTCCTCCTTTTCCACTCAGCTGGGTGAAACCCTAACTGCAGAAACCCAGCTGCTGCTTGAGCTTTCCCCAAGCCAGCTCCAAGAATGTTCTCTGCTCTGGAGCCTGTTTTCTGTGCCCCAGCTGCTGATGGAATGAACAGAGAATGGAGCATCTCTGCCTGTAGCAGGCAAGGCAAGCCAAGCAAATGGAGGCGTTGGACCGCACAGGTGAAACTTCTGCAATGTGTAGCACAGACCAGAAGCCTTTACAGAAAAGGAAACTAAGCCAGTCTGATCTACCAGTCATGAAGGAAAATATTTCCAAGGGAATCACGATCTCATATGTATAGGGGCTCTTTCCATTCCTCACTGTAAAAACTGTTCTTGATAAATAAGGAAATAAGTAGTTTTCAGCATGAGCAGAAAGTGAGGAAGAAAATCAAAGGTAAAACTAAGGCAGAGGTTCTTGAAACACCAAAATATCAACTTAAGAAAATAAATACCTAAAACTAACAGTAACAACATTTTCTTCCACAGTGGCAAGATATACTGCATTTGTGCATGTTGCAAGGAGCTTTTCCTTCAGTTAACTTTACTGGGCAAAAAAGAGCTTCTATTCCAAATGCTCAAGCCTGGTAAATCACTTTTAATATATTCATCTTCCTCCTTCCCCCAAATTTCACTTTCAGTGGAGAAGTCAAACCAGAAAAGTCCAAATGACAAACAATTCCTTTCCCTGCTCCCCGTTCTTTGCTCTTATTCCCACATTGAGAGCCCATATACATGGATAGTGAAGAATTATATCTGATATAAAAATTTCTCCCTTGCTATCCCCAACTTCCAAAATGCAGCAGTGAGGTAAATAGGCAATCACAGCTAATCTCTCTCCCTCTGCAGTGTTTCTAAACCTGTGGAAATTTCAAAAGCTGCCATGATAGAATGACAAAATGAAATAACACACCCAGCGTTGAAGTATGGGCACTGGCTGTTTGATTGAGCATGGTGACAAAAAGAAAAAGAAAAACATAAAAGCAGATCATAGGACCAGTCAGAACAATTCTACAAATTGCTGATACATTGAGATAGCCAGATGGATATGTGTTTTTTGAGGAATGAGACTCTGCTTCTATTTGAGCACTCAAAAAGGCCAACAACTTTGATGGTTTTGTTTTCACAATTTGACTTCTATTTCTTTGTCAACTGGCATTGAAGATTTGTCCTCTAGGCAGCTGCAGAACCTAATGGATCCTTTTGGCTGCAGTTCAAAGCCAGAGAAGATATTTTACTCAGTACCAAAGATGCACTCTCAACTTGCTATTAAAACAATAACACAAACACAGGGTTAATGAGGGAATAAGGAGAGAAATGAAGAAAGAAATGGAGGACTGTGGAAGGGAATGGATCACAGACTCTCCAGGACTAGCTCCTATAACAAGTGTGTGAGACAATCTCCTACAAGAGGGAAATGGCTTATTTGATCTAATGTCTTTCTCTTCTTGAATTTCCACAGTATGGAGAATCAATATGAGGGAAATTAAAGCATCAGGAGCAGACTCACATTTCCACTTGTGTGTGTTTCTATCTCAGCAAACTCTTATGGAGACAGAAGTATTTACCTTAAGTGCCTGGTTCACGTGTGCTGCAAGAGGATGGATTTCAAAAGGATACAGGCTTCCTCAGTGTAGGGGACAGCAGGAGCAGTTCCACCCAGAATGTAGCTGTAGAAGGAGACCTCCAGAGTGTAGCAGTAGGATGTGTCATTTAAGAGCCCGCCAAGGAAGCGCCGGCCTGTCCCAGCTTTCACAGCATCCCTGTTGAACGACGTGCTGGACTGCAGGAGCAAGAACACAGGGACACGAGGAGAGCTCAGGAGTGCAGCATGGGAAGGAGTCTTGGAGAAGAGAGAGCAGCTTCACTCACATTGCCAGACCTCATTTACACTGTATAGACTGCTCTGGTTTTTGATCATGGCCCGGAGGGGAAGCACAATTCTGGCACACAGGCTATAAATGATGCCTCACAGACTTTCACAAAATTCATCTGGATTCACCATCAATATCAGCTTTTCCTCTTCCCTCTCAGATAACACAAAGCAAGGCTGTCATATGCAGGAGTTGAAAGTGAGCCTTCCAGATCCCCCTTGCTCAGGAGTAAAGCTGTACCATTACCTGGATATTGGATTCCTTTGTCTCCACTGCATTCCCCTGTATCATCACCATTCCCCCCAGCCCTTAACCTGGACTCTTAATCAAAGCAGCAATACAGTGGCATTTATGTTTTGGTGA
Source organism: Hypocryptadius cinnamomeus (assembly GCA_013400635.1). NCBI lineage: Eukaryota > Metazoa > Chordata > Aves > Passeriformes > Zosteropidae > Hypocryptadius > Hypocryptadius cinnamomeus. The sequence continues at coordinate 41,483 of VYZP01030404.1, forward strand.
AACTTTCTCACCTAAGACATTTGACTGGTTCTTAAATTAGGTCACAGAAATTTCCACTTCACTAGCTTAAATGTTAAGGGGGTGTTGCTCTCTGTGTGGAAAAATCTACCTCACTATTCTACAGCACTAGCAGCACAGTATAAAAGGCAGTATTTTGTGCTATTACTGAAGATCTGGTTTTAAGAACCCTACAGCTTTATGACTATTCATTTGAGGGGTGGAGGAAAGGACTCCAAGCATTTCCATAAATGAGTTTTAGCTCTCCTTTGAAGGCATGACATCTGGAGACTAAAGGGCAGCTCATCTTCAGGTTGATTGAAGTCTCAGAGCTTGTTCCTACCAACTAGTCAGAAAAATGGATTCTGATTTCATTTTGATTTTCAGACTCTATTCAGAAACCTCATAATCATTAGACTGAGCCAATCTGGGCTCAGCACAAGCTAGTGACAACCATAAAAAAAAATGATCCAACTTGGATCTGTTGTATAAAAGGTCATTATATCTCCTGCTGTAAGAATTTTATGTTGCCAGTGAGACACAAAGGATCCTTAACACAGCTCATTGTTCAGTCATTGTGCCCATGGTGAATTCTTTGAGCTGTCCAGTGTCCTCCTATGGAGCCTTAGGGCTGCTACCTTTTCTAGCCAACACAATGTGAATATTTATGAAATCCATCTCTTACCAAAACTGGGGAAAATAAAATTTCCTTTGTATTTAAGAAATGGGATGCTATGGTTCAAAATGTTGAACTTCTCTAGACTGAGAAAATCAGGTTAATACTGAAATGAGCAACAATTTTTGATAAATACTGTATACCAGGAGGTATAAAAGTAGAAATACCTGTGGGTTTATTAACATTCTGAATGTCTTGAAATCTCTCTCATTTTGTAAAAAGGAAGGTTTTCCAGCTTAATTAGAATAAAATGGAATTGGGTTTCTTATTAGCATTATATATCAGTGTTTCCAAATGCAATCTGTCTTTTTGGTAACCTAATATTTAACTTTGTGGTAATTTGTACACATGCAGGATGCATTCTCCTATGTAGATATCATATAATTTCTGCCAAATTACATAGCAGAAGCTGCAGGATATTCTGAATACCTGTGGGAGAAGGAGTAAAGCACTCATAAGGAATGCTGGGAAAATTAACTGTTAATTTGATATATGGGATAAAATACTTAAAGAGGTCTACAGGAGGGAATGTTCTCTGGCTCCCTGCGAAATAAACCTTCAAAAGGCTACTGAGATCCTGAAACAGAGGGGAGCTTTGGCATCAGTTAAATTTCAGAAACAGAGGAAGATGATCATGCTCAGGGGATTGCTTCCTGAGCCAAGTGAACACCAACTTCAGTGGAAGGTGCTTCATGTTCAAACAAATGCCTGCAGTGGAACTTTTAATGCATGAGAGCACCAACTGCTGATGGAGACAGAGGAACAGGACAACAAATGGCTCAGGACAGGATATTGGGCTTTGTGTGCAGAAGCATCACTCACAAAGGGACTAAGCTAATTCTGAGGCTGTATTTGGCACAGGAAAAACAAGGAAAATGTGGGAGGAGGTGACTCAGGGAAGACATTAAGGATAGAAGTACTTCAGTGAGTAGGAGACTCAGTTACTGATATGGAACATTTGAGAAGATTACGGAATCTCATCAACTACGTTAAAAACAAATTGTACAAGTATCTGCTGAGTACAGTTTGTGGTTTTGGGATACAGTTTGCACATGAAATCCTTTTCCTATTTCCCATTATCTTAATCAGGCTAAAAGAAAGCTATGAGTAGAATTCCTAATAGAAGATTCTTGAGATAAATCTTACATAATATTTTCATCACAGTTCTTGGCACGGTAAAGGAGGAGGACCATGCCAACAAAATTTGCTGATGACACACTGTGGAATGAATCATCATTATGGAGGAGGTTCTGAATATCATACAAATAAAAAAGCAGTGGGATGACTTTGAGGGCCAGAGTGATTGTAGTCAGATGAAACTCAGCCACACAAGTTCCAGGTCATGCACTGAAGCATAATAAAAAAAATTCTGCAATAGGCTAAAACCTTGTTAGCTGGAAATATATGAAGAGAGAGTCTGATGTGTTACTTCACTGAAGTGTTTTTTGCTTTCTAGCAGAACTTGAATCTAGTTATTGGCAAAATTATATTTGTCATATTTCAAAAGTGAAGCATAAGTAGTTTAAATATTATCAAGACAGTTACATAAATGGTAAAAAACAAACAAAAAACTCCATCAAAATTAAGAACTTTTCAGAGTTTGGATTTTTATAATGCTGTTTCAAGGGGCTTGGGGCTTTAGGTTTTGTTTTGGGGAGGTGGGAGGCTGTGTTCCTTTTTGTTCTTCGTGTGTTTATTTAATAGAAGAGCTTCAGTTTCAGCTGTACAAAATTACTTGAAATGGCAAAGGTATTAATAAAATCCTCTGTTCATTTCTTTGCCAAGTGGTACTGAATTTCCAGGAATAAAAAGCTGACCCTTCATTTAGGTACACAAATGTAGATTTTGAAGGTAATCATTGTCATCATTTTGAAAAAAAAAATCTGATGGGATAGGCCAACTTGGTGTCTTGAGTAAAAGATAAAATCTCTCATTTGACTCAAGAAGGTTGGGGTAGAACATGACAAATACATGTTTTGAAACAGCAGCTAGGACCTGGCTCTAGAGCAAGTGTTATAAGCCAAAATATGATTTGGTATTTTATAGGAGAAAAAGAAGACCACAGATTAAAGAAAATTTAGGTAATGACAAGAAAGAGCAGCAGGTACTTTCTGAGTCTGACCTTCTACTCACTGTTTTAGGTCAAGATAAAGGGAGTGGGGGAAAAAAAACCAACAAACAACAGTGGCAAAACTTTGACTCCTCACCTCAGCTGATCTTGAAGCTTTGCCCATGCACATTTATTTAATCAAACCCTAATCTGGGGACAAAAGGGGTGGGGGTGGCCAGAGAAGGGCACAAGCACAGGGAAAGTTGTCTGCAAATGAATCTCTTGCTTTTCTGGGAGAATCTATTTCCCTAAACCCCTTTGCAAAGCTAAACTGAAGTCATCATTAAACAAATGCACTGAACAGGCACAGCAGGAGAACAGCTAAACAAATATTTATTTCTCCAAGGCTGAAATGCATGGGAGTGTTAACAACAGCAGCAGCAAGAAGCACAGTCTGGAGGGTGGGGGGAACACCAAAGACTTTGAAGTTCTTAAATAGTGATATTTGTATAATATCAACAGTAATGCATTATTAAAACACACAGATACATTGAAGCTCACAGAAGGACTTTGCTTCCCAGCTGGTGTGAGGAAATTCAGTGAACAAATAGCTATCCACAGAACTAGAAGCTGCCAAGAAATCCGGTGTTAAAAGAGCAGAGAAGGAAGGGCGAAGGATTCCCTTACTTTCTGGTGGGAAGAAACTCAGCATAAAAAACAGATTTCAAACACATTTGGGAGCCTCAAGGTGTGCTGACTCTCTCTCTGTACATCAGGCATTAGTGGCAGCTTCCCCAGGCCTCCCTACCAGACTTCACTCCTCCTCCCCATGCTGTGCTGGGTGTCAAACTGTGTGACCAGTTTCCCTACTGGGAATGGCAGTGAACAGCCAGACAGTACAGAGATATTTGTGAACCAACTGGACCTTATTCAGGCATTGCAGCAGACAAAGATGTGTGGAAATAAATAAGAAATAAAATAAAACAAAAACACCAAACCCAGAAAAACATGTAAATTCTTTTTGGAGTGATTTCAAAGCAGAAAAGAATCTTGGCCCTTGGTTAGACCTGTCGAAGTGCCAGAATCCCTGTCCCTTAGCTGGTAAGGACACTCAGTGGTCCAGTAAGGCTGGTGCCCCACAGTGTGTCTCCTCAGTGAATTCATCCCCCTGGTAGGCAGTTTGTGAGCCCCACAGCCTGGGCAGCTCCCCCAGGACTGAGGGATGCTCTTGGCTCCTCAGCACTGCTCCACCTTCCCGCTAACAGCCGGAATGAACACACTGGGCAGTCCATGGTTACAGGTGTGCTGATTGCCTCTGCATGCCTCTGGCAGTCACAAGAGTGGCTCCAAGAGGCAAACAGGGACATTTCTCACACATCTGAGACTGAATTTGCCCCGTCTGAATTTGTCTTTGCAGCCCTGATGGGCTTGGATTCTGAGGGGCCCTGCATGGTGGCAGTGACGGCTGGCAGGGCCTCCTCCCCAGGGTGACCTCAGAGGGGACTGGCCTTGCTTCAGCACCTGAGAACTTCAGGTTGCACAAAAGGAGAAATTGGAGGCAAACACCAGTAAGACTGGATCCAATCTTGAGTGGAAGAAGGGATAACAAAAAGGGATGAAATGTCAAGCAGGCTGTGTCCAGCCAGTGATGGATGGAAGCTTAATTCTGCCTTTCACTGATGGCGGGACAAAGGGACCTTCTCATCCAGAACTTTTTTTGGGGAATGAATCTTTGCTATCTTCTGAAACTGCTCAACACATTAAGAAGAAAGGAGGAAGGTATGACCACAGTGCAAGTCAGACCTTGCCAGGCTCCTAACATGGGATCCAAGGTATGGACTGCACATCATTTCTGACCAATCCTAAGGTGTTACCCCAACCCAGCAAGAAAAGAAAAAAAAAAACTACAAAACATTCAGAAAAATGCCAACCAGGCAGAAATCTGGTCACAGGCTTTGACAGAATGCAGAAGATGAAATTCTGGCATAGCAAGGTCCAGGGAGGTTCCTGAAATTCAAGAGAGAGATTTTTACCAGCTGTTCACATCTCCTGCAACACAACTGACTATGGATGTGCCTGTGAAAAGAAGTAGCATACTGCATGAATCTTCAAAAATCTGAGCTCTGGTGTGCACATGAATGATTCCCAGATTATCACTTCTCCTCACAAACAAAGTATCTGCATGAAACTCAGAATAAAGAGATCTTCCCTAAAGTTTCTGATATATGTATAGACAATGTAGGTCCAGGAAGTGTTCTATAGAGGGATGTAGTATGTACAACTGAATGCTCAAAAACCATAAAATTATGTTAGGAATCTTTCCTGGAGAAAAGCAGAGACAAAAACACTAAGAGGATTCATAATTAGAGAATGGTTTCATATTGCAACATACAATTAAAAATATGCTGGGTCAGCCTATGCCATTTCCATGGCTATGTTTCACAACTGAGCCTAACTACTTCTAAAAAACCCACTCCAAACCCAGTAAAACTGCCCACATTTTGCTCATTCTACAGTTAAGAAATAAACACTTTACCTACTGGGGTAAACTGGGATTATGCATACAAGTTGTTTCATGTTCTTCAGTGGTCAACACCAGCAGTGGCTGGATGTAATCAGGACTCAGAGCTGGCTGCTGATGCTGCTCCTACAGATGAAGAGAAAGCTTTTTTTTCCAAAGCAGGTTTGACCTCTATGAGCCCTCAACTCAGTGCTCTGGTGTGGCAAAAAACAAGTGATAATAAAAAAGTTAGTGCTCTAGAAAAAAAAGAATGGCACACTTGTCATCAAGGAAGAATAGACGTGCCATTGGGAAATGGACTGGAGCCCAGGCAGTGTCAAATCCATCTCAGAGAGCAGTTTTACAGTATCAGCTATAACGCACTCTCATTTTCTAGAATGCTTTATTGAAGTCTGCAAAAGTTTGAGAAAGGGCACAGAAATGCACTGGCTTTGGAATCTTTGCCCCAGAGAGAGCTGATTCCTGCCATGATGTGTCCAGCTGTCACTGCTTTGACCCTGCCAAACTGTCTTATAAGTAAAACTTAACCTCCTTACTTCTCTGGAAGCACTCTGGAGCAAACTTCTCACTTCAAAAGCCAACTTAACTCTCTTAACTCTATTATAGACTGGAAAGTAGATGTGTTGCTGTGGTTTGGGGTTTTCTGGGCATTTGTTTTGGTGTTTTTTATGATAGACCATCATCAACTCCATGCCAGCTGGGTCTGGAGACTTGGAAGCCATGGCATTTGGGAGGCTGCTACCAGGCAGGCTTCTTCCAATTTATTTAACAAGCTACAGTCAGCATCAATCCCTAAAGCAGACAGCTGATCTGAAGGAGGGAGCAGGCAAAGAGGAAGATTCTGGGAGAAGAGGTGTGATGAAATGGGAACAAAGCTCAAAATTATTCCACAATTCATCTCACCTTGAAGCTTAGCCGTGTTTCTGATGCACAGGAAGAAAACTTGTTTCATCTCAAAATCAATTGTGACTACTGAAATCTGGGAAAAGGAGGTTTAGAAGAGTTCAGGATCATTTCAAAGAAGAATTCCATTGTTTGAAGCTTTTTCAGGTCCCTTAGGAACAGGCAGATTGGACTGATATTCCTGTGAATAGGGCTCACTCACTCTCACAGAAGGCTCTGCAGTCGGCAGCATTTTCATAACTTCGGTGCCTGGTAGGAAACACTGAGGTGGGCAGAGAAGTTTGGGTTTAGCTGGGAAAAATTCTCTAATCTAGAGTTTGATTTGCAGAAGTCTGGGGAAAGGCATGCAGAGGAGACCTGGAACAGTTTGACCTGCACCAAGAATGTGAGAATACCTAAAACTGAAACTTGAAGACCAAACAGCCTTGAGTCCTAAAAGATTTTTAATAATTCTCCTCCCTGTTTCTTTTTGCCTTCTTCCTCCTGCTCAGTGGAAAACAATCACTCTTTCTTAGAGGTAGCATCACTGTTGTAGGAGTACCATGAACACAACCTGCCTAGCACCACATTCTCAGGCTTTAAAGTGCAATTCTCCTCAGAGAAATAACAGTTTAAAGGTACATTGTCACCACACACACATCTGCTCCCTGAGGGGCTTCATTATCCCTCTAATGTGCAGTGAAGGAATACCAGATCTTTCCCCCTCCCAAGTGTCCTTCAGTCATGCCTGCTTAAGTTTCCTGATAAAAACACATACTTGCATGGTCATTAGGAGAGAGGATGGAAGGAGGGAGCTTTATAAGCTCTCAGTTTATGCCTCAAGACCAAAAGCACGAAATTAGTTCTTTTTTTTTTTTTTTTTTTTTTAGGAAATTCTACAGCTAG